>VYZP01036119.1:0-18279 GCA_013400635.1 Hypocryptadius cinnamomeus
GCTTTACTATGGTTGCCTAAAACAATAGCCTGTCACTTTCTGCTTTAGAAGCCCAGATATAGCCACATGTTATTACGAATTGGGCAGTGTAAGGATCTGTCTTGCAATCCAGATGCCCACTAGATTGGCCTATCTGTGTCTCTGCTATTATTTTTTTTATGATTATTTTTTTAGTCCCCTGAGCAAATATCACATTCTGCCTGCCTATTGGAAGTTGTCTTTGGCCTGTGATAACTCTAGAGCTGTGCATGGGATTTAGGACATTAATTGAATCAGGCTTAAACTGGGCTAGGAACAGGTCAAACACTTCAGGAGTTTGTATATTTGTACCCTGATTCTGCTGTACTGAGTCTTGCCTTTGCTTTGAGCCCAGTGGTGTGCTACAAGAATTTAAGTACATGCAAAGAAAAACTTGTCCTGAAAGAAACCCTTCAACACATTAAGTTTAGTAATTTTGATTCATCCATCCTAACCCATTCATTCCTCATCACATCTTAAAGATTGAATTTGTTCAGGTCTTCTAGATAAGTGTGACTTGAGAGAAAAGATATGTTTATTTGGTTTTGCTCTGCACTCAAGAATCTCCAGTGTTGATGGTTTTCTAAAGTCATAATGCTTACAACTGGTACTAGACTACAAGTAAAGTCTTGGTAGCACTAACTAGAAAAGCTGTCTTCTGTCCCTAAAACATCTTATATCAATACCTTGCAGTACCTTTTTCGTTGTTTCCTTTTACCTGACGCTTCTAGCACAATGGCCAGTACCAGTTCTGCCAAACTGCTATTTAAAAAGTTGCCTTCCTTCCTCATTTTGATTTTGTGCATTTAATGTCCCCTTTCAAAGTGTGGGAATTAACCCATTTATTGGCTTTCTTTAAGTTGATGTTTTGATGCATATCAAACTCCATTCTTTCAAATCCCAGGTACATACTTCAGATGGTGAGAAATCTCTCCTATCTTAATGTAGTTAGCAGAATTTTTAAATTAACTTTCATCCTTGTGGTCATTAGTCTGGTCAATATCTAGATCAGACCTAACATCAAGACATTTTTTAAATATTCTTTCAGCTCTGATGGCAAACTTCGATAATATTTAAAGCGTCTTTCAGCTAGGCTTCACAATTGGGCAGGGCTTGCAATAAAGGGGTTTTTTAACTTGCCTATAAAATCAGAATTGAAGGCATAAGCATCAGAGCCCAACAATGTCACTAGAATTAAGTTTCTGTGCAAGTATATGGATTTACAAGTATAGTTGTTCCTGTGTGCTTTTTTCAGAAGGGAATTTTTTGGAAAAGTGTCTGAGTAGGTCTCTAATGTAATTTAAAATAGCTACTGAATTGGACTTCTGTAATTTAGTGTCACCACTGTTGTTTCATTTTTCATACATTCTTTAGCTTTAGATTCTCAGGTATAGATTCCTGCTTAAACAAATATATAATAATTAAAGTACCTAAATAAAACTGGTATCGAAGTATTTTTTAAGGTATTGTCAGTATTCCTGTCAGTCCCTGTATATACCAAGTGTAGTTCATTTTTTGCATGATGACATTGGAGCTATAGCACAACATAAATTGTTTTAGTGGAGTTTGCTTTACAGAAGAGGGAACACTAATGGCAGGTGAATGATCCCTTTGTAACACAGACTCTACCTCTTACCTCACAGGGAAAAGTATAATTAGTCTCCTTCAGTGGTCAATAAAAAACTTTCCTTTTATCATAGACTTGGATTGTTTTTTCTTTGTTCTTATCCATTAAAACCTGCTGAAAAATGTCATGTATGTCAATAAAATCGATATTTCAGCCATGTCAGGAATTTTTATACATTTTTTAAACTGATGATGCTGATTTATTGATTAGCTTTTTATTTTTTTCCTGAAAACATTTTTGAGACTAGACCTTCACCAGAATACCATACCATCATATAGTTGGGACACAGGTCTGACAGGCAAATGAGGGTAAGTTTCTAGCTCTGATTCTTACTGAAGACCTGCATTAGTCCTCCATTTCTCAGGCAAATCAGACTGATTTGTGATTGTTATTTGTTCTTTCTTTACCTTTTCTCCTGATGAATTTTCAGCGACTTCCACTTTCACAGTACAGAACAAAAAAACTTCTGAAACTTAAGTTTGCAGGATAATAAAGCCCTATTACTTCCAGCTCTACTTGAAATAGAAAACTGTTAAGTCTATTGGCAGGGCACAGTGGATCTAAAAGCGTTTTTGGCAAAGGGATGTTTGCATTTTACCTGAAGGAAAATAACTAGCAAGTCCATCTACTCCAGGGTATAGTGTATTTTATGAATGGTTAGATTCAAATCGGTTTGAACCAGACTTCTAGGCTTCCTAGGAGTCTTTTCCCTAAATATTTAATTCCTTCTGCCAGTTAAAATCCCAGTCTGAAAAACTATCTGTAACATGCATAAAATCGTTGCATTATCTCTTTTCTCTGGTTTTGCAAGTTGTTTTATTGTTGCAGTTTTGGGAAGGAGGAGCAGTTCTTCAGTTTTACTGTTTATCTTGTCTAGATTTGTGACTTCAGGTACACTGAAATCCAAACCTGTTGACCTGTTGACTTTCTTGATCATTCTTTACAACATTAAATTTTTACCTAGCTCAAATATTTCTGCACATACCAGACTACAAAATTCAATCTGCTCTTCACCAGACCTACAAATTGGCCTCTTAAAACCCATATCCAGGGTGCAGAGGGTAAGAACATGTGCTGTCTTCCCTGATAGAAAACTGGGCTATGTCTCACCTCTCTGCAAGTTTGCTGGTCCAGAGGAGTGACCATTTTCGAAGACTAGCTCCAGTGTGGCCTTAAAAGTAAACTAGAGGAAAGTAGCATATCATAGCTTTCAAATGAACTCTGAGTTCTTGAGTCACAGCATTAAATCCTGAGAAAGTGCCCACTTCAGGCATGAAAATCTAAACTTTAGGCAGATGAGTGAGGACATTCAGATCACACTCTGGTTTTGTGGGTTTTCCAGTAGGGTTTTTTTTTAGTAGTCCTTGAAATAGTTCTTTCTAGCTTTTGCTATTTGCTGACCCTGGTGATAATCTGCCTTTCTTACATGGAAAACCAGGGGATGATTCACTGATAGAAGTTAAAATGCTTGAAGAGGCTTTGCATATTTGTTTAAATTCAGCCAATTCCCTTCATGAAAGTGGAAGCTCACTTCAAAGGATGTACCTCACTTGTCCCACTTGTTCCCAGTGGACAGTATGTCTTGACTTTTTGTGGGATTTGGGTTTTTTTTTTTGCTTGCTAGGAATAGGCCCTCATCTGGCAGTAATGGGTTTTTTTGGCTCTGATGTCTATGCAAATATGACACACTTTTAAGACAGTTGTATAAAACCTGGAATGTTGCCAGAATGTTTCTGCAGATCACCTTTCATAGGTGATATAGAGGGGAATTGCAGAACTGGTACAGCTGGTACATGATACCACCAAAGAACTGTAGAAACTAGTAGGTCTTTCAGCTGGCTTGAATCTCCTGCCTTTATTCCCATCTAACTGCAGAACCCAAGGGAAAACGTGTATCTAAATAATGGGGCTGGATTTGGTTGTACACTCTGGCATTGCCCTTCTCTCAAACTGTAATAAGCCCTGAATGTACCGTGTCATTTTCCTCTTTTCACCCTTTGATTTGGAGGATGCATCCTGAACTGCAGGGTGGTCCCCAGCCTGGGCCGTCGGTTGATTGGAGAAGTCAATCATCAGAATTGGAGAGTCAATTTCCATAGCACCCTTGCAGCCCCAGTCTTGGGGAAGTGGTTATACGAGAAAACTGTCCATTGCAGCTGCTTGCTATCCTGAAAGAGAAGAGTTTGTATGAGGTTGTGTGGTTTTAAACTGACTCAAGGGCTCAGCCACACAGACGTGCTGCAGTTAGTGGTCACTGATGTGTAAAATAAAACCCTAAAGCTGAATTTGCAGAACTGATAGGTAAGAAGAGAAGGAAGAAACAACTGAAAAATTTGTTCTTCAACTTCCCAAACAGTTTCTAAATGGACTTCTTCAGAAGTTGTTGTGGTTTAACCCCAGGCAGCAGCTTAAGCCCCACACAGCTTCTGACTCCCTCCCCTCTCAGGGCAGAGAAGTGGATAAGTAAAAGTGAAAAAACACATGGGTTGAGGTAAAGACAATTTAATAGGGAAAGAAAAGCTGTGCACAAGCAAAGCAAACCAAGGAATTCATTCACCACTTCCCACAGACAGACAGGTGTTCAGATGTCTCCAGGAAAGCAGGTCTCCATCTGTGCCTAACAGTGACTTCAGGAAACAAACACAGTCACTCAGAATATCCCACCTTTGCTTCTTCTTTTCCCAGCTTTTTATTCTGAGTGTAATGAGTTAATGGTCTGGAATATCCCTTTGGTGTGTTGGGATCAGCTGCTCCAGCTGTGTCCCTCCCCAATTTCTTGTGCACCCCCAGCTTTCTCACTGGTGGGTTAAGAGGCAGAAGATGCCTTGTAAGAACTGCACAGTAGTTGTTGCTGAACTGCACAGAAATTGTAAGTTGTTCTTACAACTGCACTGTTGTAAGAACTGCATAGGAGCAACTAAAACATCCCTGTGTTATGAGCATTGTTTCCATCCCATATGCACAACATAGTCCCATTGTAGTTACTGTGAAGAAAAGTAACTGTATCCCAGGTAAAATCAGGATAGGAGTACTCAAACATAACTGAGGGAGCAGTTGTGGAATAATGCAAAGGAGGGTGACTCCAGCAATGTTAGTTCTTCTTGCTCACTGTCGGTGAGAGATGATTGTAGGTTTCTGATTCGTGTCAGGTTAGAATCATGCTGGGACAAGAAAAGGGACTCTGACTGAGGAAAGGTCCTGAAATATGAGCTTGAAATGTTCATCTAGACAGCCAGTGTCATTTCAGACACTATAACATACCCACTACCATTCCTGGGGCTGGTAACTGTGATACAGGGTCTGTAGATTCATCCTTACAGAGTGATATGTGGGGGCCAGCAGTCCTGTAAAAGATTTTAGGTGATGTAAAATATTGTTAGGTGTCTGTGTTAAGGATCTAAATCTCACCTGAAATGTGTTCCTGTTCACTTTATGAGTGATGATTTTGTTTTTCTGAGCTTGCAGTTTACTATACGAAGGATGTACTTGAAATGCAGTGAGTTCCAAAGTTGTAGTTTCAGTGATACAACTAAAGAACAAGACCCTAACACTCAAAAGTCTGTGCATGTGTGAGAATATGGCTTTCCTTTTGGTATATGTGTGCTCTTTACCACATGTATACTAAATACCTTCTACCAAAGAATTCATCACCTTGTTACCAAGTGTGAAATAATTCAAATACTGCAGGAAATATAATTTATCTCGTTTGTCAGGTGAAACTTAAATTTATTCTCATGTAACTGTGTTGCATTCTGTTATTGTCATAAGACCATAATTTTTTGGCTATAGCAGGGCTCACTGTATATCTGAAGGGAAAAAAAGAAAAAATCACTTATGAGTGGTTTGGTTTGGGGAGATGGGGAGAATTCTGGTTTCTTCTACCAAAATATGAATGTTTTCAAACTCTCTTCTGGCTTGCTAGATCAGTCGCTAAAGCACCTATATCTGGAGTAATTGGCTGTCTTAAAAATCTGTGTCCTTGAAAATTTGGGAAATAAATATATGCAGGTCTTTAAGCAGGAACAGAAAGTGACTACTGTTCTAATTCCTAACTGCAGAAGTAACTTTGTAGGCAGCTTGTCATATGTTACATTTCTGAAAACCAAAATTCCCAAGCACATCCCTCTGCAACAATTAACATATTAGTAATGCTATTTGCCTTTGAACAACATACTGTATTTTTTTAACCTGAGGACACTTGTTATAAAAGTTACACTTGAGAATACAGTGCTTCCTCATAAGCAAATCTGAGGCTGTCACTAATGCTATTTGCATTAAATAAACATATTACACCATTCTTCCATTAAAAAGGAATTACCAGGTATGCATATAAATGTAAACATGTTTTCATTTTTATGTCAGCATGTCTTTTAGAGGAGACTCCAGAAAATCTTCCTTGTTTTACAAAAGCATTTTTCCCTCTCTCACTTGGCTATTCAGCTAAATTGTATTTTTACGTCATCTTTCTATCTTTTGTTAGGGAGTGTAGGGTTTGCTCCTGTAAGACTGTGTGAGTAAGTCTGTTAGAGAAAGGCAAATACCTCTGGCTCACCTTAGGAAGTGGGAAAGCTCTTGCTTGGGCCCTGCTGTGCCACAGTGACTCCGTCCGTATCAAACTAAAATCTGCATTCCTTTAACTGGAGGAGGAAATAAACCAAAATGTTTTGTATATAAGGATGCTTATTTCATGTAACCCCCTTCTTCCTGAAAATATAATGGAAACATTCTTGAGCTGTGATTCTGCATTTACCTATTTCATAGGGGAGAGAGAAAGTCTTCTGTGCCTTTTTTCCTGTTTCCCTCTTGTGTGCAGCTAGAAATGGACCAACTGCTATGAGTAGTTGGGAAAACTTGTTTTCCGGAGAGCAAGCAAATGAAAAATTGTCTGTCTTCTTTTTTTTATGAACATGACGGTAATTGGGTAGAGGTTGTGTGGAGGTAAAGGGGTCCTTACCTCCATCGAGTTGCAGTCCAGCTAGCTTCTTTTGGGGAAAAAAAGAAATCTTACTAAATATAAAATTTCTACGTTGCCATTTCTTGTCTGCAAGGAAGTGATTGGTACGCACCAAAACTGTGTGAAGCTTAGGCTGATCTAATTTAAAAAGTGATCTGCTAGCTGTGACAGAAGTGACTTAGGCTGTTTTGTGAATCTTATCCATCACTGAACCATCTACACCAAAGTCTTCAGAGTTCTTTAAATATGCAGAAGCAGTTGAGCAGTGAAATATATCAGTCAATCTGGTCACTCTTGCCCAATTTTTTGGGGCTTATGATAGCCCTTACTGCTTTCCCCAGCTGTCCAGTTAATTGTAGTGCAGTTGTCAGCATACAGCAGCTTCCAGCTGCTTTGGGCTCACAACCTGAAGAAGCAGAATATGGTTTGAGTGTTTGCTGGAAATGCATGCATGGATCCATGGCTCTTTTACCAGCATAGTTGGAGGCCACAGATACACCACCTTCAGATTTCACTGATCCAAGGGTTGCAGTCAGAGCATTTTTTGAAGAGGTGAGTTGATGGAATGGGGAAAATGGAATGGAAATTCAGTGTGACTCTGAGGGAGGGACAGGCAGACAAAGAAAGAAAAACGTAAACATTTCAGGCAGTATTTTTGCTGAAAGAGTAAATAGATGCCTGTGCTGTAACATGGAGCTGCAAGATGTAAAATGGAAATTCAGTGTAAGCCCACATACAGAATTGTCCTTTCTTTGTGATATAAAACCTTACTTGTCAGTTATAGGGTGGCTGCAGGTCCTTCCCTCCTTTCTAATAATATCGGAACTTTAATTGTTTTTTCTTCCTGTAAATTGAAAGCCTTGGATGGAGCAGGGAATTCCCTGGTGCTCACCTGTCAGTGACAGGTTAGAATTAGTCAGGGCATGTAGCTGAAACCTTCACCTGCCTTCTGGGGAAGGTCAGTGTTGAAAGCTGGTGGAGGATGAGGGGAAGGTGAGTCCGTATCTTGGCAGTTGAAAATGTGCTCAAGCTGGAAACCCCATGAGCAGACAACTTTCACAAACCACAAGCAGCAGGTTTTTGTATTGGACTTAAAACAGAAATCAGATTGTTCTGGTTGTAAAGCTCAGAAAACGAGTAACTCAAAGTAAGTGGATATGCCATCCACAGGATGAGTGAGGAAAAGCTGTATATCTAACGGGAACATAATTGAAATTGTCTGTATAAGTATTTAAACCACCTCAAAGGACTAATGCAATTTCGGCATTTCATATCAGCATTTTGTTTTTGACAAGGTGACATTGTGAAAGAAATGTATTGTAAAACACTGCTGTACTGTAGGAAAATGATTGAATGTAAATATTTCAAGATGTGGACCACTGTTCAAATGTTATCATAAATCTTTGCCATTGTTTTAGGGGATAATTCTTCATGCATATTTGAGTTGAATTGATAGAACCAGCCCCTGGAAGGGTAATCTGCTTGTTATTGCCTTGCTACCACTAATACTTTAATTTTGTCTTTTCATGTATCACCTCCACCTGTATGTTATTTGTGATGCTTTCGGTATTTTTTTTTCATAACTAGCAGAGAGAAGTTCTGACTTTTGTTTTCAAATTAACAGAGTGTTTAATAGCTTTGTTCTGTCTTGAAATGAGCTTGCAAACCTTCACAAGAATGTCTTTTTCCAGCTTAATATTTTCTTTCTTTTTTACTTATTGCAGGTTTGGTAGGTTTACAGTAGCTGCACTTCATTCCAAAGTGGAACAAAGTGAACGTGAAATGAACCGTCTGAAAAAGGCACTGGAAAGAAGTGATAAATACATAGAAGAAATAGAGTGTCAGCTTTTACAGCTGAAAAAGGCAGGTAAAGGAAGCCAGACAGTGAGTGCTGTTAGTGAGAGAGCGCTTTCCACAGATGCTGAAGGAGGTGAGAGCAGTGAAGATACAACATGTTTGAAAACCCAAGCTGAGGAGAAAAAGGCTTTGAATACCAGTCAGAGTCGTGACAGTCTTGAGCAGCTGACAAGTGGTGGAACTTGTTTAAGCTCTTCTAGTCAAGATGGCTTGAACAGCTCAAATACCCAGTGTGCCCCAAAGAAAGAACTATTTTCAGGATGTCGCAGGGTTCTCCTGGATGAAAATAGTACAAATATGGATACCTGCTTAGAAGACCAGTGGAATAAAATTGAGGGATGCACCCCATACAAAGATGAAGAACTCTATGATCTTCCACCACCGTGCACTCCTTTTCTGTCTCTCAGTCGCCTTCAATTGAACACTCCTGATGGAAAAAAAAATGCAAGAAAACCATCAACATTCCTGAGAAAACTGAAATTTGAAGAGTTCCATGACACTTCAGATGATTGCAGCAAAGATTCTTCCGAGCACAGCACAAGCAGCTGTAATAGCAAAAAGAAGCTAAACTGTTTTACTGCAGGAAAATCAGGGGTTTGGGGCACCTGCCCAACAAATTTTGCTGAGAACTTAGATTTTGATGGCTCAGAGCAAAATTCAGTAGCTGGTCAGTCAGATGAGACAAGAGCAAAGTCCGGTGATAAAACAAGTTCTTGCTTGCCTAAGAGGTTGCATAATCTCTGCTCTTCCGAAATGAACCGCACAAGAACCTCCAGCGAGACCTCTATGGATGCTGCCTACCTCGATAAAATTTCTGAGTTGGACTCCATGATGTCCGAGTCAGACAACAGCAAGAGTCCGTGCTATAATTTCAAGTCCTCTGATCTTGACGGTTCTTCAAAGTCAACAGAGTGCGCTAAACTTCTGAATGGGACGGAGAAGAATCTGGAAGAGATGAGTGAGGAGCAGAGTATGAAGTGTCCAGAGACAAGCGATCTGGTAGCTGACAGAACTGGCTGGAAACCTGCTATGTTTTCCAACCTCTCCCCGTCTGACGTAGATATGAATGACCACTTTCCACTGTTTACAGGCCAAAATGTAGTGGCTACTGATGCCAAACCTCCAAATTCTTTATTTCAAAGGGACTTTTCCCCAAATGTACTGTTCGGTAACTCACAACGGTTATTTGAGGAACAGAAGTTTGGTTCATGTTTTTTAAAGATGTCCTCTGATCTGCAAAGTCAGATTAATCCTCCTTGGGCGTCTTCCTTTACAGCTGAAAGGAAAAATAAAAATGTCAGTCAGTCAACCAAGAGGAAAATTCAAAACAGTCTTTCCAGTGCTAGTCCATCAAAAACCACCAAAAACTGATTCTGCTTAGGAAATCAAATGTGACTCAAAGTTATAAACCTGCAAATGTTTAATATTTACAGGTGAACTTAATTTTTAATGACTTCCATGTAGTTCTGATCCTGTCGTTTTCGACTATGTGAAAACTGAACATTCACCTGCCCATTGCAAGCTCTTTCCCAAGGAAGAACCATTCCAGATTCTTTTGACTGGGCATTTTATTTACCTGGGGGCTTGGGAGCTTTTGATGCTCTTTAAGTTATCAGGTTACATGCTCTTCCAATTGTGAGCACAGCTAATGGCTCCTTGACAGTTCTAAGTAGTCTTGTCAAGTTAGTCATTTATGTAAGAATTAGTTTTAAAGGTTACATTTCCCATTCCTAAAGATTACATTTTGTGCATGTAAGGCAGCTACTGGCCATATATCCTATGGATTTTTGAAATTGCTATAAATTAATGTCAGTTTTGCCATAAAACGTGCCTCCCAGAGGAAATGTTCCTGCTTAGACTATTTCATATCACTGTACTGTACTGAAACTCTTGTTTTAAGTGAGTGTAAGGTAGCAGCCCCTTCCTTTTCAGGGTCACAGCACTTCCGTTAGAAAACATCACTTTTAACACTGCAATTATGGCTTGTCTCTTTTTGAAGTTAAGCACAATTTTTAATTTAGTTCACAAAAATCATTGTTATTCTAAATGTGTTTAGTATGCCTGTATAGACCATAAAAATGGGTTTGTATGCTAATGATTTGTTTACCTAATGTGCACTGAACATCTTACATTAATACTGTACCATTTTACATTAATACTGCATGCTTTTCTATGTGAATTGAATAAAACATGTTATAAGCACTGTAATCCTTCATGTTGCCTCAAATATTGAATTAGCAAAAAAAAAAAAGGGGAAAACTTTTTTTTCCCTAATTTGGAAAATACATGTCTAAGTTTTGTAAAGCATAAACCTGACCTTATTCACAAAAAAAAAATAATTTTAAATCTCCCTTCCTCCTCCTTGTTAGGCATAGTACCGTTCCAGTGTCAGCATCGATGCAGTTGATGGAAATGGCTTTCGGCCTCTCTGGAGGTGACTCTTCCAGAAAGTATTGCATAGGTCAACATAATGTGATGGCCTGCTACAGGCAGGAGACCTAATTAAGCAGCAGAGAAAAATTGGTTTCTTTGCATTATTGTGTTTTAAGTTTTTTTAAGGCCATATTTAATTACAAGATGCAGTGGTTTTTTCTTTCTATATAGGACTCTGATGGCATTTCTTAGAAACAGACGTCCTCGCTTCATCAATACCTATGATATGAAATATCCATACGCTGCCTTTTGTCCCTTTGAAAAGAGAGATAGTCACTTGGAAAATTTCAATGGATTGGCTCATCTTGTAGAGTTAGGTTCTGTAAGCTGTTTGAACAAGAACTACACCTCCCACTGTAATGTGACTATGCATTTGTGCAATTGATGTGTTCATTCTGGGTCTTTTCTTTTTTGAGCTTTACCAAAAAATCATCATTCAAGCCATGCATGCGAGGACTGCAAGGCAGAATGGCATCGTGCTTGCATACACTGCTTTCAGTATACCACCTGAATTTTTAATCTTCACACCAAAATACAGTTGTTCAATTTTAATATATTTTTCATAAATTAGGGTGCTCTCAAAACCATCTGGAAATTATCTGTTACTTGATTTGACGAGTTTTAGTAAAAAAAAAATGCTGCCTTGCTTCAACTCTTTGGGAGAAGAGACAAACACTTTATTAAAACATCCTTGTGTTGCAGAGCAATCACAAACACACAATAAGTGTGATGTGTTGTAGGTTTGTTTTGTTGTGGTGTGGAGGGAATGGATTTATGGAGCTTCATTTTACACTCTGATTTTTCATGTTTCACTTCCAGTTACAGAGGCATGAGTACAACTGGTGCCAGGCCTGAAATCCAACTAGAATAAAGGAGTTTTTTTCATGTTACTCATCCTTTGAGCAGGAACACCACATACAGGCTTGCTTTTCAATATAGATGTTTTGAGCCTATGTGTCTTGCAGCTTGAATGGATAGAAGAGCCAAGCCTAAGGTTAAAAAAAAGGTTGCATTCCTCTTGGCTTAAAATTTGATAGTGTGATCAGTGCAGTATCAACTCCAAAATTTCAACTAAATCTAATGACTGGGGTTTCTTCAGGTATAAATCTCTCAGCTGTACATGGAGTTTCAGTTCTCCAGGCTTTGTTCTGTCGATGCCTTCCTTGCCTAATCTTCTGCACTTGATAAACTAGCCTAAACTAGAGCTCATTGCTGTTAATTTTTTATGGTAGTTACCTAGTTATGTAGTAATGTAGGACTGGAATACACAAGATCTACTACTTTACTATTAGAATTTTCATTGAGACAATAGACATTTCCAAGTGATGTACAGATGAGATTTATGATGTCTAATGATATTTAATAACTCATAAAATTTTTACTTCATCTAGTAATACCTACTGTATTAAATACAAGGCAATTTGCAGATTTTAGCACATGAGAATGCTCTCCAGGACTTTAAGTAGCTCAGGGAAGTGAGTTTGCTACCAGTGTAAGTTTGTTGTTACTGAAATCTTTTGGGTTATTTGTAGAAGCAGGAGTGCTAAGGTCAAGTTTTTACTTAGTTATCCTCAGTTTTACCTACACAAAGTCTGGCAAGTGACCTGCTTATCCACCATTCCCTATAGGCCTTGGGAGAGTCCATTTCTGCTTGGTATTGCTTCCTCAGGTGAGGGGCTACCAGAATAGCTCTGCCTCTGAGCACCAGACACAGACTTGGGCTGTGTTTGGTTTTAAATGTGCTCTACTGTCTCTTCATGAAGAACCTTTAAGAAGGGGCCAAGGGGGACAATGCACAGTTTCTATATGCACTACAAGGTGTGCTAACTTGGCACTCATCCTTCAGCCTTCTTCGTTTCTCACCTGTTTCCTTCATCCAATAATACCCTTCCAAGGCAGTTTAAACTGACTGAGTCTGATCCTAATTCTTGCACAGCATCCAAGTCATGCCTCTGACTCCCAGCAACTGTAGGCTTGAAATACAGTCCTTACACACCTCTTTTGTGCTGTGGTTGTGGTTAAAGTTTTGCAGACTGTGGACACTCCTTCCTTGCTACTTTTTGGCATAAGAGCATCCCCAGGTAAATGGACCAGGGCTTCTACGCTTTTTCCTTCCCAGGTTTGAACCAGGGAAAAGCAGCTCTGAGGTAACTCAATATGGAGGTTTGTGGTTATTCCAAGGATTGCCCCTCTGGCTACTAATCCAGGTCCAGCCCTTCCTGCACCTTGATCCCTTGCAGCAGTCCTCTACTGCTGTGACAAACTGCGTGCTTGTCAGGCCTGGCCTAAAGGGGTGGCCTGGCTATCCCGCCTTTGTGGCCCAGCTTTGGGTTACTGCCTCAGTGTCCCTCAGCCCTAACAGGAAAAGCTCTCTTCGTTAGCTGAAGGGTGAAGGGAAAAGAACAGCTGGCATAGGGGAAAGCTCAGGGTGTGTGCTCTGACAGCTGTGGATGTGGTGAGAGAGAACAGGAAAGTGAAACTGGGATGCAGAACAAATGAAGCTGAGTATTCCTGTTTTTTTCAGCTTTTCTCCTAAGTGGAAAGCATTATCTCCTCCCTAAAGCTCTTACAGGCTGTGTGGGTGCTGGTTTTCAGGGAAGCTAAGACAAGTAGCCAAGCTGCTCCTACATAATGCTCATGGGGCCATAGGGTGCCCGTTCCAAGCCTGCAGAAAGTGCCGGCGGAACCCAGGGGACGGGATGGGAAGAGTCCCTGTCCCTTTCCCGAGTCACTCTCCCCTTGGTAGCATGCCCGGGAAAGCAGTATGGACTAGCCACAGAGCTGGGCGGCTCCGCGGCCACCTGGCTCTCACAGAAAACAGTGTCGGGGGATTTTTTATCCTGGCCGCCTTAGAGCTGTCTCCAGATTTTGGGGAGAGAAGTGTTGGCGCTGGCCGCCAGCCAGGAAAGCGGCACGGAGCCCGTATGCCCTGCCCAGAGGGGGTCGTGGGGATGCGCCTGCCCCATCCCTTCCCGCCAGGGGCTCGACCTCCACCTGCTCAGCCAGGATTACGGTTCCCAGCTCGGAAAAAAGGCCGGGGGAGGCCGAGGTGTCCCCTATCCGTGGGCCGCGGGCTCGCTCCTTCCCGGTACTGTCCTCCCCGGGCTCCCCCGCCCCACACAAACCCTCATTGCGGGTTTTTTTCCCACCTTCACTGTTAACAAAACGCGGTGATTAAGACTTGAAACCAACAAAGAGTTTTTCTTCCACCTTAACCTTGCACACAATCCTTTAACAAATTAATTAATCCTAATGAATTAACACTTCATTTATTTAAACGCGCTACAGTTCATGAATTAAATTTTCATGCAGTGATTAAAGGCTGTTAAAATATGCATGATTTCGTTAAAATTTTATAATAAATCAGGGCAATGTGTTACATGACAAGGCAACTACTTCCCAGCCCCTCGGAAGGTGCTTTGATTCGCGCGGGGGGGCGGGGGGAGCCGAGCGCTCCGCTCCCCGTTTGGGCAGCCGAGCGGACCCCGGGGCGCGGTGAGACGCGGCTGGCGACCGACCCCTGCCCCCTCGGAGCGCTCTTCGTGCCTCTCCCGGGGGACGGAAAGCTGCGTTTTCCGGCTACCCCACCGAAACGCGGCGTCCGTGCAGAGCGAGCGAGCGTGGACAAGGGTGAAAGCCAGCAGCCGGTTTGCCCACGGAGCGGGGCTGCAAGGGAGCAGGGTCTGGGATGTTTTGCTGGAAGGGCTTCTCGGTGCGCTTTTTAATTCCTCCGCACCGCTTGAAAGAAAGAGCGAGAAACTTTACTACCAACAGGACCTGTAGTGTTTTCCACCGGACCTCTCCCTAGCTGCTCCGGTCTCCTTCCTTTCCCGAAAGGGGACGTTGTGAACTACCTTGGGACTTAAATCACCATCAAGCGTTTCAATTTTTAATATGACAACATTCTACACTTTGGCTGCAAAAGCAATTATTGCGGCTTGTACATCAGTAATTAGCAGGTCTTTGCTGATGTAAGGAAAGTCCTCATTAGGACAAGGAAATACTTTTTGTGCATTCACCCAAAGCGTTGGTTGTGTTTTGTTGTGCGTTTTGGTTTTTTTCTTCTGAAGGTTAATTTTGATCATTTAAAGGGAAAATAGCTTTTGCTTTAAATGGGATATTGACTTTCTGTGAACTTCACCAAATAACACATGTACTGTAGGTTTTGTCTCAGTGCTCCCAGTGACACTCAGAGTAGGACAAATACCGCGACTGCGAAGTGTAAAGCTAACATTTGCTGAAATGAAGATATCCAGAGGGTTTAGAGTGAGCGGTGAGATCCACATTAGCTATTTTTTTTAAGTCGGGATATATGGCAAACTACGATCAGACGTTAATAGTTAATATCATAAGCTTTAGTATATTCATCTTTGGGGAATCCTAAAAAGAGAAATCAAATACAATGGGTTACAGTAATTAATTTATAAATCGTTTCACTGTGGGAATAAGGGGTTACTTTATTGCTTTCTCGAGATAGGCAGTTTAGTCAACTAAGGAATTCTGCCTATTTCTTGCATTTGAAGCCGGAGAAAACTACGGGAGACAAGTAAATGTGTATATATATGTGCCTCCCTTGCTTTATTGAGCATCTCGGGCCATAAACGTAGGGCTACAGCATGGTCGTGTCGCCAATGAACTCGCTCCTCAAAGCCTGCGAGTTTATTGCCATCAGTATTCATGAGGCTGGGCGTACCCACGAGGAATAGGAACAACAGCGAACATTAAAATAAAATCTATTACCAGGCCCGCGCTATTCTGTGCCTGGCTCAAGCCGTCTGCCCGGGGAGCTGGCAGTGTGTGGCGGGGAGATGGGGACCACCGGGGGCTAGTGACAAGGGGTGCAGGTCCCGGCGGGTCCCGGGGAGCCCCCTCGGGCAGCAGCCCCTGCACTCGGTGCGGCCAAGCAAGCAGCAGGGCAGCGGCGGCGCCGGGACCGGCTGCAGCACCTCAGTAGCGGGAGTTACGGTCGGGCTGCAATTTTTAGCGTTGTTTTAAAAGTTAGCCTAAAGTTAGCCCTTTAGCATTGAGGGAAAAAAAAAAAAAAAAAAGTCCCAAGGACTTAGGAGAAAAGTTTTTCCTTCGGGACTTGATAAGTGACAGACCAAATGGTGCTCCACAAAAACCCCTCTTGTCCTTCTTCTCCCCTCTCCTGAAAGATCAGACAGAGGGAAGACGGCTGCAACTCCCTAAGAAAGCATCTGCCTCCGGGGACGCAGCGGGGAGCGGGCGGGGGCCGGCAGCAGCCGCCCCAGGAGCCGGCAGAGCAGCCCGCCTCCTCCCCGGGGTCGGGAGGCTTCGCTCCCCAGCACGCCGTCATCCCTGTCCCTCGGGCGGCCGCGACCCGGGCGGCCGCGACCCGGGCGGCCTCAGTGTTGGGGCGAGGAGCCCCCGACAGGGGGTGTGTCTCCAGCCCGGCGGGACTGCTTCCCCCCAAGGAGAATCCAGTACGTGTACATCGCAATCTGCAGAGACGGCGTGCCCACCCCCATCCCAGGGTTCAGAAGACACCTCGGAGGTGGGACCCTTAGAACTCCTAAAGGCCCTCACCTCCTCAGCCTCCGGCTAGCGCTGGGGGTGGAGGTGGGAGAAAGGCTGAATTCTCTGCCTTTCTGGCCTTAAAAAATAAGCCAGTGAAGAGAAGGAGTCGTTTAAGAAGTACTGGTGGGGGTTGATGTTCCTCCAGCCAAGGAGAAGGTCTCGCCCAGCAGCGCCTGCCATAGGCGTATATTCCCATTCCTCTGGCGGCTGCGTGCCCTGGCTGTCTGCACTCCCTGCCTGCCCTCCGCCTTTGCCACCGCTTGCACAATTTTCCTTTTTTTCAGTGTTTTCCTTCGGGAAAACTGATGAACTTGGTCTGACAGCATCCTGCAGAGTGGGGTTCGCGGAGAGGAGCACTGAGAAGCACCCACGCATCCCAAACGGAATAGCATCCCTCGCGTTCCTGAACGGGACGAGGACGTGATCCCGGTAATCCGCCTCCCTGCCGTGCCGGGCTCAGCCCAAGAGCACCGCGGCTCTGGGCTGGATCTCGCCATGGTCGGGAACCACAGCCTGCTCGGATCGGGCCTTGCTCCTGGAGCTGGGCGCTTTTCAGCAACTTTGGCGAAAAACCGTGATGTCTCCCACTTCCTTACTCCCAATCCCTTTCCCAGGAGGGTTTTCCTTTACAATGGATGGTAGCTGAGAGGTGGCTAGAATAACTCATGGCTTAAAAAAAAAAAAAAAGTCAATACACATAAAGTATGATTTGTATGATTTGTGGATTCTGATACAATGATTTCCATACACAAGGAGAGCCCAATCTCAGTTTCAAGTTCACCCCCTTCAGAGATGAAGTTGCATTTCTTTACCCCAGGGGACATGGTAATGGATGGAGACCTGGCTCCCTCTCGCACAAGTAATTGGCAGACGTTCCCTCCTTCCTCCTGGGCTGGCTAGGGAGCTAGGGAAAGGCTTATGAAGACAAATGTGTCTTCACTTGGGGTTGTGGTGTGTGCTGTTGTGTGCGCGTGTGTTTTCCTGCGTGACCTTTCGGCTATGTTTATGTGCATAAGTAACAGGCGTTCAGGAGAGACGGAGCAATTCCGATGCACTTCCAGGCTGTCACATCCCAGATCCAAACACCCCGCTGCCTCTCCCCGCTGCCTGCTTGCCTGAAGCCCTGCTGAAACAAGCAAGGCAGCATCTGATCGGTCACCGAGGGACGGCTCCAGAGTGCCCCAAGGGACAGACAGGATTCACCTTGGGCCGTTCGCTAAGGATTCGTACTAATCTCACAGGCGCAGTAGCAGATTGACTCCTTCCGTAGTTTTGCCTCCGACTTCATAAGCAACTACGAGAAAAAAATAGAATCTACTCTAAAACGGGACAGAAATCCCGAATCACTCATAATACCAACAGGGTCACTCCTCAACTGTTTGATTCAAAGGGCAAGAGTATTCTAAGGATAAACCACAGAAAAGGGAAGGAAAGAAGAATAAGAAACAGAGAAGGGAGAAAGAAACAGAGAAGGGAGAGAGAAAGAGAGAGAGAAAGAGAGAAAGAAAAGAAAAGAAAAGAAAAGAAAAGAAAAGAAAAGAAAAGAAAAGAAAAGAAAAGAAAAGAAAAGAAAAGAAAAGAAAAGAAAAGAAAAGAAAAGAAAAGAAAAGAAAAGAAAAGAAANATCCCCGCCCCATCGGGGCGCCCCGGGCCGCGCTGGCGGCCGCGCAGCGCGCACGTGTGGCAGTCACAGGTGCCGCAGCCGCCGGGTGCTCGGTGCCGCTCGCTATAAGAGTGGCCCCGCCGCCGCCGCCCCGGTGAGACGGGCGAGGGCTGCGGGAGATGCAACAAGGCGCGGGGAGGCAAGGACCGGGGGCGGCGGGAGGAAAAGGAGGAGGAGGAGGAAAAGGAG
>VYZP01036123.1:174-17319 GCA_013400635.1 Hypocryptadius cinnamomeus
GTGCCGAGGGCTGCCGGCGGTGCCGGGACCCGCCGCCTCACCTGCGCGCCCGGCCCCGCGGCGTGCCTCGGGACGTTTCACGGGCAGCACCTCCGCATCTTCGGCTCCGGGAGGCGGGATCGATGCCCTGTAACAAACGCGGCGGGCGGGGATGGACGCTGTGCCCGCGGGCGGGGAAGCGTCCGGCCCCGGCTGCTGAGCCCCGGCAGGGACCTGTGTCCCTCCGAAGGATGCTGCGAGCACCCGTGCGCTTTGTACTCAACTACGGCGTTCTAAGCAAATGTAGAGCGGAGTACGTGTACTTTCACTCTTAGCAAAGCAGGAAATAAGCCCTCAAAATAAGTCCAAGATATGTAGCAAAATATGCCAGAGTTAAACATAAAATACCCCTGAATAACTCGTTTACTATATCTGTGTACGTTTAAAATGGTGCTGTTCATAAACAGGAATGATCTGCAACAGCAGAGATGGATACAAAAATCTGTACAGCAGCGTATACTCAGTAATATACATATTTCACAAGGAGTGATTTCATCAGCATAGTGAGTTCTGTGATTAAACAGATTTTGAGGTGTTTAAGGGGAGAGTATTAGCCTGAGATTGCTTCTCAAGGCCATAGCAGAAAGACAGACACATGTATAACAGGAAAACAGAGTAGATTCCCTTGTCATTTTCTGTCACAGGTACATGGACAAAGTTATTTTGAATTAAAATATTGTGGGCACATTAATTTTTTTTTCATTTAATGCATGTTAGCTGAATGAAAGTTGGCAATGAGTATAATGAAGAAGAAAATCAGTCTTTATATAAAGTGTTAGATATCTTCTGACGTAAAAATGTCACCTCTGTAGAGACACAATCTCTCTGAAAAAATAAATTTAACAAAATTGTCGACTTCTCCTGTTTGGCAGGTGTCTGTGGTAGTTCTTTTTAATGATTTCTGTATCAATAGGCCATTGATCATAAGACCATTTAGAGCAAACTAAAAAAAAATTGAATGTACTCGGCTTCTGCTGGGTAACAGCCTGCTGGGCAAAGCAAGAGCTGGTGGGAGTAGAATAGGAACTGTGAGCTTGACCCAATACAGGAAATCTAAGTAAAAACGCAAACAGCATGGCATTTCAATTCTCTATACTGATGTTCAGAACAAGGACAACATCAATACTGAGATAAATTTGAGTTCTTTGACTCACAGTCACACTGTTCTTGCATACCAACAGTTTCTCTCACTTTCCCAATGTGGCAGCAGTAACTGGGATTCCAGAGGCACCTGTAGAAGATGCCACCAAAGGTCTTAGAAGATGATGAGTTTTCTGACCGAAAGTCCAGTAAAGTGTCCTTAAATGGGACAGGCTGGAGGTGCAAGGGGACAGTGTGGGTGCTGTGCTGCACAGTGCTCACGGGACCAGGTGAGGGGAAATGCAGCCCATAGCTCTCCCAAGTGTGCCAGCTTTTTAATATTATGAATTATCAGGTTTAAATTAAAAATGTTATTTGGTCCATTAAAGCTCAGCATCTGCCTCAGTATTTTTATAGGTTATGACCTTGGTGACCAGCATCCTTGAATTCTACATTTAATGTCAAGGCATGAATCCCATAATCTATCTGCTGAGGATGCAAGCAGGTTCACTGCAAGTATTTTACCCTCCAGGTGAATGGAGAGATTGAACAAGGTCTCTGAAGTACATCAGATTTTAATTTTTAATTTGATTGAACACATCTTAAAATTAAGATTCATATTTTACTATGTAACTGTATTAATAATTATGAGTTTTGCACAGACTTTTTAATAACTTTTCAAAATAATAACTTTTCAATAATAACTTTTCTGTCTGCATAGTTTATTTTAGGAGCTTTCAAAAATACAAAAATCTAAGACACAACATTTTGCAGTAAATGTGAACAAAGAAACATTTTTCCATTCATAGATTATTGAACCATATATATTGTCATACTTACCTCCAACAACTCAGTCGTGCAATTCAATAATCAATTTTAAGCAAGTTCTTATTTATTATATAAGAATCTTGACCTTTTGGTGAGACAGAGAAGTACGAAGGGCAGAAGATGTTTTGAAAAGGAAATGTAAATGTTAGGGCAGAAACTGACTCAATCTAAGCCTTAACTTCTTATCAGCAGGTAGATATCCCTGAGATAGGTGGTGCTGTCACAAAAAAAAACCCCAGAACAGAGATGTGTGTGTGGTTTTGGGGTTTTTTATTAGAATAGTTTCACTGTGGTATCAATATATTCTTATCATCAATGTTCTTAGTTCTTCCCATGAAACCTCTTGGGAACTGAATGTGTTCATTTTGATAGAAGCAGACACCCCTTGTTTCTTTTTCAGTTTAGAAGCCACTGAAATAGGTTTGTGAGCACTGAAGGAATCCGTAGACTCTTTAAGGAAAATGATATTTTATAGGCTTATCAAATGATGGCTTTTTAATGCAGACATAACTGTGCTATCTACTCTTTCAGGCGGAAATCTCTTGTTCTCTACAGTCACAATCTCTGTCACAGTAAGGACTGGTGCTCTCTAAGTGCTCTAACAGACAACATGCTGATGATAAATAAAAAACTTGAAGTTTTGACTCAATCAGAGTCCCTTAAACATTTTCAGTAGAGGCTGAAATACAAAATATCCATATGTGCTCTTTGCTGTAAAAGGTCTCGTCCATTTAAAGTGTGCTGTATGCATTTCTTTTGCTACTGAGGTTACAGAACTTGCTTAGGAGCACATTTTTTATGTTTAAATATAATCAAATGCTTAATTCCTATTCTGTTTTGAGGTAAGAAAACGTCTGTTACATTCCCAGTGGAGGCATGTTATAATACTAACTCACTGAGCATAAAACCAGAAATGAAGTAAAATGTAAGAAGTACAGTGTGTATTTTTTAGATTTACAAAGTGTCCCTTAATAGCTGTTTGAGGCAATATTAAGAAGTGTTTTGTGTAAACAGTCTCCAAGGTCATTGATGTTAAGCTGACTGAGAACATGGTAGGAGACAAAGAATGAATTTATCTTTGCTCCTTGACCTAATACTGATTTAAGAGTTCATCTAGCACTCTGGGTTAACTAACCTGCACAAAATGAGTAACAATGACTTAACCTCTCATCTTTCTAAGAGAAACTCAGGTTGATGATGGTTACACTGCAACATTTTGCCCTGAGCTGTGGTGGTTCCAAAGGCAGGTGTCCCTGTGAGGGAGGGGCAGGGATCTCTTGGTGCCCACGGGCTGCGCGCTGCCCATGGCTCACCGCGTCTGGCCTGCAAGGGAAGAGGGCCAGAAGTCGAGGGCAACTGCTGCTCATTAACAGAGGTCACAGGAGAGCCTAAAGAAAACCAAACAAAAAAAATGCCCAAGATTTTAAAGTGTATATTCCTGCATTCCAAATATTGCTGTTTCTCTGGAACCGTAACTAGCTCTTAATCTTCAGTCGCTATGTCAGAGACTTGTCCTTGTAAAATAGCACAGAGATTTGTGCTTGCAGCCATGAGGATGATGTCATGTTTTGAAAGAGGTGGCTATGGATTGAAGATATATATGCAAACAACCAAGCCTGTATTTGTTTTTCATTTAAATTTAGTTTGCATGGGCAGCTGGTAGAATCTGAAGTAGTTTGAGATAGGCTTTGATACTGTGGGGGTAAAGGATGAGGGTCCTGTCTGTCAATCCATATTTATGTAGGGAGGCGCTGGGAATTTTGAGCCTGAGCACTGGAATTAGATTATCAGTAGTGGTTTTCTGTTTTCATAACCAGTTTTAAAACATAGCAAATCATATATTGTTATATTTATAGCTTTACTGTGTCACATCTGCATAAAATATATGAGGCTGTATGCGTAAGACATAAAGTGCTCATAAACTGCATTGATAAGGTATAAAATACATAAGGATAATATATAAACTATAACTAATGCAGTCGGTGCATTGTACTAAAGAATCATTGTGCCTGTTTTAAAACCTGTTAACACAGCAAATCTAATTGAACTGACTACAAGTAAATTTCAGATCCTTTTGTTTTCTGCAACTTACCTGCTGGCTTGCCTGGTTTAACAATGTTCCTTTTTCAAGATTTTCTGTTCTCTTTTGCTAGATTAAAAAACACCCTCACAAATAAAACCAACCTGACTGTGCAAAGTAAAGACATCGTCAATGTAATCTTTCTACTGAAGATGCTTCATTATTCAATCAGTCTTGTGTTCATAAATTGCCATAATTTCCCTCATATAATTAGGCATTTGGAGAGCTGTTTTTAAAATGTGGATCTAGACCTCTTTTCATCAGAACATTAAGTATGTATTTGACTTGAAATATATTATTTATTCTGCTTAAGGCATTTTACCATTGAAACTAAGCTTTAAGCATGCTCAGTCAAAGCTTTACAGGGAAGCTTGAGCTTTTTTGATCTGGTTGCTTGTTTGGAAATGATCTCTGTTGCTGTCATGGGGTCATGCCAGTTCCTCCTCAGAGGTGTTGTGAGGTGGACACTTACGCTCTGAATCATAAGCAATTACTCACAAACAGGTACAACCTCTTCGGTTTCTGTAACCAAAATCAGTTTGCCTTTTCTTCCTGTATAAATGAGAGAAAGAAGGGAAGGGTGAGATGGATGGTAGAAGATTAACACATCCTGCTGTGGAGAATGATACAAGTTCCTCTTGATCAGCTCTGCACAGATCCAGACCTGAGGAACACAACAGGTCCATATTAATGTAGCTTTTGTGTGCATTTCTATATTATACCTATACATCCAGATTTTTTAAATGATGACAGAAATCAGTAAGTGGCCTCAAGACAGGTAATTCTCAAGAAGATAATTGCTAAGCTTTGCTCTGAAACTAAATTAGACCCATCCTGTACACCTTCAAGACACTGACCCTCCCAGACTACCTTTGCCTCAGTACTGCCCATCCTGTAAAATACATTTGAGCACCCCTCCTTGCTGAATGGGCCTTGCATTGAGACAGCTTGGTGGGCAAAGCCAACATACAAGGCTGCAGCTGAGCTGTGGAGAGCATGACCCAACAACTCTTTTTTAGCCTGTGGGAGGAAGGTATTATCATGGTAACAGGTGTGAGGTAGCATATGTTGCACTTTGGGCTTTTGTTGTGGTATTGTATGGTTTGTTTACGTGTCTGAGTTTTGTACTGCGTTGACTTATTATAGGTCTTTCTCAGGACACAGTTTTCGTCTCAAACAGATATAGACATTTCCGTTGTATGGCCCTGTGAATGTGAAACTAGCATCGAGTCTAGAAATGAAGAAGAAAAAAAAAGATAAAATACTTTTTTTTAGTATTTTTTTCCCTCACTATGTCGTTGTGAAAGCTAAAAGTAGTAATATATGTGCAGGAGACAGCTGACCTTTTATGCTTGGTCTTACTACATTTTATCCACTATGGCACTTGTTTTACTAGATAACTTTTAACAACTTTCTGAACTGTGAAGAAACACAATTAATACATTTCCATTGGTACCCATAGGCTACAGGAGTACACCACTATATCCATAGATGTTTACTTTGTACGTGTGAGCCAAACAGTTGGGTTGTAAAACCTCCAAAAGTCCAGCACTGCGTGCTTTGACTGTTTCTCTATGCAGCCTACTGAGATTAATTGCATCCAGAGAACTGACACTTTAAATGTCCAAGGGAGTACTTCAGCATCCCTGGGATCCTCCAAACCCTGCTCTGCCATTCCCAGTTTCCCATTCATGGATCTACAGGATGCCTTGGAGCTCCTGCCCGAGCTCTGGTGGAGTTCCCAAACCAGGAGCTGCCCTGGGTCACCCAGTCCGTACTACAGTAGTGTCATATTGGACCTTGCACCAGAAAGGGACAGGGATGCACTTGTGGGAACGTGATCAGCCCTTGGCCACCGCTACACCCAGTAATTCACAGGTCTAGGTATTGCCCTGGGAAATGGAAGATCCGTTCAAGCATCTGCTCCAGTGAATATGGAATGATTTAATGGGATACAGCTTCACTCTGGTGTGTGTATGAAGCCTTGGCACCTGATTCAGAGCTACAAAGCCCTAGGGGTGACTGGGTATCTGGAAATCAGGTATGGTGCTGGAATGCACAAAGTTCCTCTATGAACATCACCCTTTTTTCCCCTGATTTTTTTTTTTTGGATGGAAGAGAGAGACACACAGCAATACATAAAGGAAGCCTTTAAAATGGGACAGGACATCTTTTGAAGCAAATACAGCACCTAAAACTACTGTCTCTTCTAAAAAAAAAATTATCTGAATTAAAAGAGCCTTTTAGCTCACCTGTAAAATACATTCAGATAGGTGGAAGGAAGGCTGTGGTCTTTCCCCTTAGAAAGAGGGTTGGGTCACGCAACTCCCCTCAAAGCCAGTGCAATAAAATTCAGAAGACCTGATCCCAATTTCTCTTTGTCATGGCCAAACTACACAGCTTTTCAGAACTTTCAGAACTCTGGATATATTTAAAACCCTAGATTCTAAACATGTTTGTAAATAAAGCAGAAATACTACAAATAGAAGGGAAAAAATCCAGAAGATGAAACTACAAACTGTATAAAACACATAATATCTGCCAGCTGACACTGGTCTGTAACATGCTTCTCTCCAGCCACATTAAACACCACTATCCATTGTAACAGGATCCTATGCTTCTGTAAACCAAGTCTATTTTCATTTATTTAGTATCACATTTTTGTGAGTTTGCTTATGCAGTAATGTATACACATTAGTTATGAATAATTTTGCTTTGCAGAAAATGTAAACTTCATCTAAATATTGAAAGAAGATCACAAAGGCCCTAACCTCATCCCAAGTGTAAAATTTAAAGTTTTTACAAGACTGCAGCAATGTAGCAAACCAAATTAATACCAAGCAGCATTATGACATTACCTTCTGCTTGGTTTAGTTTAATTTCTGAGAATATTTTATTTGCATTTTATTCATTTGACCTGCTGAGAGTGTGTTTAAAATGAGAAAGAAATTGAGCCAGCAGAACTTCCCTTTGTTGCTGTCCAGGATCACTCCATCAACAAAAGGGATCAGTTTTTTAATGATGGAGCCAGGAAGCAAAGAAACCATTAAAAAGCTAGCCAAACCCAATGCCAGATAAAACCAGAACATCTCCAGAAGGTTGTAATTAAGTTCCTCATCAGGCAGAGCCTTCCACTACAGCAAGTGTCCAAGGACGTGTATAATTGGAATAATCCCCATCTGCAGCTCTGATGTTGTTTCCCTTGGTAAACCAAATGAAACAATCCTAATGACTACAAAAACATCAGCTCTGCTCTCCAAACACTGCTCTGTGTTACACAAATTCTTGCAATATTAGACACAAGACACATGTGCTGAAACCTGTTAAATTTTACCATTGATTTTGTGGTACTGGTTGTGAATAAATTTCCCATTGTACAAGCAGGCAGCTCTACTGATGTTACTGGTTCCTACTGTCTGCTCCTTCATGTGGAAAGCTATTAATGGGTTTAAATCTTTCTTATATTCTATTTCTATGGTGAGTTGCTTGTAATTTCCATGGTGGTAGCCTCCAGCTGAAGAAGATGTGTAAATTTGGACCTGAATTAGACTTAGGAAAACCTGTTCAAGTTTGTTTTAGGTACTTTGCTGCCTGGAGTTCTCCATGGGTTAGACTGATTTAATGCCAGGCAGGTTGTTGCAAACAATGTAGGAAAGCATCTTGTACTAAGTGAAACTACTGAGAAACTATACTTGTCTATACTAGTTATATTTATCGAGATTTTCCAATTTCTGGGTTGTTTTGAGCCAGTATAAAGTAGCAGCCATCTAAATGCTGCATGTTTGAATTGCTGGACATCTGGTGGGTCACTGAAACTTTCCTTTGACTACTCTTAAAATAGTAATATTAGAAACACTCATGTTCTGACTGGAGAAGTAAAAAGAGTAATTTCAAGAACACATTAAACAATTTCCACCTAAATGGAAAAGACCCTGCATAACATGAAGCCCTGAGGTTTTCTTTCATGACTTGTTGCAGAGTAAGATGTCTCAAATCAGGAGAACCCCCAGGCACTTTGTCCTCTCCAGCTACCCCAATGGAGCACCAGAAGAGGAAACCTACAGTAACCTCCAAACAATACCAGACACCACAGAGCAAATGGAGTTTGATATCAGGTATCACACTACATTAATACTCCTTCTGTCCTCCCCAAGTACAAAGTGCCAGACTTTCCAGAAAACTAAGCCAAGTAATCATAGTGCATACTACTGGAAATGGAATAGATGCAAGTGTAGATAACCTGTGGTGCTTAACACTGACTGTACAAGATTATGCTGCATTAAATGTCTGTAAGTTTTTATCTTGCACAGGGGCACAGATATGGCTCTTTATTAGAGACCCACCTGTTACAGCAAGCAGCTGAAGAAGCCATTTTTACATAACTCTCCAGGCGCCACTTACAACAAACTAGTAGTTCTGCCTTGGGTTTTTCTTAATCCCATACATACATTTTTTCCAGTATAAGAGTCAGGGGTTGCCTTTCTCCCCCATCTGTGAAAATTCCTTTATGTGGTTTTCCTGGTGGCTTTTTGTCAGTGGACTGACCAAACCCAAGGGGTTTTTTTTCAGCAGACTCCAGAATTAAGCTCTTAAGCCTACTTACTATTTAGCAGATCTGGTAAACAGATCTCAGCAGAAATGCAAATTAAAATAAAAATATATATTCATATTATTTGTCTACCAGAACAAAATCACGTGTCTAAGAGAAGCTAAATCTAATGGGAAATTTTCATCAGGAAAGCATAACTAGTTTTTAGCATCAACATCTGCCACAGATGTTGTTCAAGTTTCTGTATATCCCAGGACCTCCCTAAAAGCCTTAAGGTTTTGGTCAGTTTGTACCTGGGTGACACCCAGTAGCTGAAGACCCACACTGCACAGTGGAACTCATTGGAGTAAATCTGTTGGATGACAAAGCCAACATTTTTGTAAGATGAAATATCTTGAAAGGTTTGAAGTGAAGGCAGTTTCAATATTTTGACTTGGTGGGGAAGGGAGTGGGACAATCAAAAACCCCAAACCGGAATCCCATTGTCTTATATAAAGAAATGAAACACCTAAAAATCAACATGTTTTTTCAAAAGTGCCAAATATGCAGCTTCTTGTGAAAACATCAAAACACTTCATGTATGGGCATAAAATACTTAATCAATAAACCCATAAATAATGGGAAACAAACCTCCTGTAACATTTCAGTTTTACACTCCCAGTTTAGCCCAGCTGTTGGGGGTATTACATTACCTGACTTGTACAGAGTGCTTTTAGAAAATTGCTCTGGCAGGGTTCTCCTCTAACGTGCACATCCTGACTGCTTTGCAGCTCAGCTACTCAGGTTGGCCATCAGCTGGCCCTGATCGGGGATGAATTTAACAGGAGGTACCACAGGACATTAGAAGAAACACTGCTTCACCTGGCACGAGTGTAAGTTACCTTATTGGCAGATCTTTTTAATAATCATGTCAGACAAACAAGAATGTTTCTGTACACAAAATAAAAAATTTATTGCTGCTACTGCTGCCTCATACAGAACATAGAAAAGCAAAGCAGCTTGTTTTACAAGGAAAAGCTTTGTAATAATGTTAAGTGTGAATTGTTTCAACAGACCACAGCCATTTAAAGTCAAAAGACTGAAATAGTGTCTTGCTATTTCAAATTCCTCAGAGGCACAGTAACTTCAGACACAATTTTAAGCACAACTGAGTGATGAGAGACCTGCAGCCCAGTGTGAGATTAACATGTTACTGCATGTGCAATAACTTAACCCATGCACATCCAAGAAAACATGGTTGGAACTGGTTTGAACTGCCTTTTATCTGCTGTGAGCTGGAGGGTTGTCCTGCATAGTTATTAACTGACATGCAGCAGTGACATGAGATACTCAGCTGTGTCTGAAGCCCCAGGTACTCTACCTTATTTTCTCCTTGCTTCTGGGTGGGGATGGTCACTCATTGCAGACCTACCAGAATGCAGTTCAATTACAGCTGTGTAACATAAGCTATAAATATATCTGTATATAACATTTGTATACATCTTCTAACTCAGCAAAGCTGGATTCACACGCCAGAGAGAGCCTGTGGCATTACTGTGTTAGTCTTGTATTGCTGTCCTGAGTCATCAGACATAAACATCTCTCACTGGGTTATGCTCTTCTAAGTTTAAAACAACCACAAAGATTGTCACTTTATCACTTAATTCTGAACCTAAATTATCTTTAGATTTCAAAGGTCTACTTCCTAAATATTTAGAGAAATATACATGTACAGATACACTTCTAGGAAGGAATATACTAAAGGTTTTTGTTTGGGTTTTGTTTGTTTTTGTTTCCTAAACATTTCTATTTTATTTGCTACTTTTTGGAATAAATTTTCTATCCTCCTGCTTTCTTTGTTTTGTTTTAATCATCAGGGTTGCTATCAGTGTTTTCCAGACATGGAGCGTTATCAAAAGCGTTATAAGAAGCTGTGGAGATGTGAGCAATAACTGGACAAAGTGGATCACTGGCTATGGAGGCTGGGTACGCTCTCTCCCTTTTCTCCCACCTTTTTGTTGGCACGTAGGCAACAGGAACACCTGACTTCCTTGTACTGTCAGGGAGTGAAGTGTATCATGTGGCTGGGGTTTATCCCTTAGTTCGCTGGTACCCCCTCAGTGCCCTGGTTTTTTTCTCTTTAGGCTGAAATTTCTCATTTAAAGACTACCCAAATCCCACACAACTTGCGGGGTTCCGTTCAGAGGGGAGGCACCTGCCACTATCAGATGCTGGAAGGGTCTCCCTGGGGAGATGAGCAGAGCTGCTGCCAGCAGGACTTACCCAGAGAAGAGAGGAGCCCCCAGTAAAACTGCCCCCTCTGCATTTCTGCAGCAGAACCGGACCGTGCTCTTGGGCCCACACTGACCTCCCACATGGGCATTCTTTTAGTTTCCTTGCACCTTCTTTTTGCTGCTTGTTATTTCTAATTACCAACCCCTTTCATCCCACAGACTTGCAGGCTTCCTGTCAGGTGCCTCTGCCAGAAGCTGGTGCCTGCAGCCTTGCTTGTTGCTGCCTTTTGGTGGGCCATGAATTATGGACTGTAGAATTAGCACACAGAATTACCACAGGAGGTCATTGCTGGACACTGACCAACATCACTAACACCCCAGTGGTGGCAGCTGGTTTGTTTTTCAAATTTACACTGATAAAAATCTCTTTAATATTTAAACTTAGGCGAGTGCTGGGTCACTGCTGTTTCATATCTTTTTTAAAGAAAAAACTTTTAAAATAAGGAGGTTGTTGCTGGATAACTGCCTGACTTGCTAGTTTTGAAATGTGACTCCAGGTAATTAGAAAGCCTGTCTTTTTTGTGTTTACTTTAATGCAATATAAAGTGTCTGTTTCCTATAAATGAGTTTGTTAGATTGTGGATGTGAGGAAAACTGAAGGCATGCTGGCCATCCTTTAAATTTTAACACTGTAAAAGCAATAGTAAAGATTAAAACCATGATACTTTTTTAAAATTAAATTGTTGCTTCAAACATTTTGCAGTGGTGTTGTCTGCTTTATTTTCCAAGACTCTGCTATCACACATTAATGGCAGTATCTTCTGCCCCTTTTCAAAGTAAAACTAGGAGCTGCCCAGAACAAAACCCCAAGAACTGATGGCTTCTGAGAAGGGATTTTCTCAGAGGATGCATGTCTTTTTGCGAGACATGTGCTTGGCAGGAACAGAAGCCTGAGGGGAACATGAGCACAACTTACAGGATGGAGATGGCTGAGGTGTCACCCTCCTGGACTCCATGGGTGGCCATTAGGGCACAGCTGAGTTTTTCCTCTCTCAGCATGTCCCATTTGTGCCTGGTTATCCTCTCTATATCTAAGTGCATCTTCTCTTTTTGCTGTTGAAGCTGGTTTTCAGTATCCAGCTATAGACTCTCTCAGTGAGAGAAAACGAAAGTGCAGCTCTGTGGTTTGGATATTCCCCTCAGCACACGGGATGCCTGTTTCTTCCCCGACAAGCAACTCCTACCCTCAGCGTATTTTTAAAACAGGAAAACACAATATTCAATGGATTTGTGATCTAAGCACTCATCAGAGAAGTTGGAGTTTCAAGTTGGAGTCTCTGCTTTAAATCAGACAAGGAATTTAAACCCCTCTTTAGTGAAGACAAATGCCAAATCAAGCCAAATTTATGCATGTTGAGGAACATGCTTCCTCTCTTTAATGAATGGTGCCTAAATCCCAATACGATGCTAACTGCCCACCTCAAAAAATGTTTCTGAGGGAAAAAAAATGAAGCTTCACTGGACTATTTCATCTGACCATTTCATGCAAAGGATTTTGAAATATCTTTGAATGACCTGAAATGCAGAGCAAAAGGAAAACAGGCAAAGAAAGAATATAAAGGATGATGGCTCCAGCATACTGCAGAAATTCAAGCTGCAGCAGCAGCAGCATATATTCCAGTGTCACATTTTTCCAAAATGCTCTCAAGCTGATGTGCCCTTCAGCAGCAGGTAGGCAAGTTTTTTTCTAGAAAAGCACAGTTCACACACCTGGAACTGGAGTCACACACATGCCAGACGCTGGCCCACATAGCCAAAAAAACAGACTAAAGTTTTATCAGTGAATTGACTGCTCCATTGAGCTCTATAATAGCAGTGTGATAGAAAAACATGTTAAAGCTATTATTTAGTAAAGGGTAAAATTTAACATCAGGAGGGTCTAATAAATGAACTATTCATATGTAATAAAAGTACCAGCTGTGAAAAAATTTACTCTTTCCAGCAGTGATGAACAGGAGACTCTTCACTGCCTATTTCATCCAAGAGCTGTGTCGAGTGACTGCTTTTTCCCACTCTTGTGTTGAATCACAAGAGAGGGGAATTTCATCATCCAGCATGTATGGACCAAAACACAGTCTCAAGGAATACAAAATTCAATCTCAGCAAAGAAAGAAGCGAAACACAAAGCAAATGGCATCCAAAGCCACAGCAATCAGCACTAACTGGAATAGCAGGGAGCACTCGGTGCCAGTCTCCTCTTTCACCCGCGGAGCACAGTTAGTTAATCCTTTAGTCACAGCCCCACAGTGACTCAGGGGACCCAACGTTAATTCTGGGTTTTTTTCACTGCACACTTCCTGATATGTGACAGCATTTACAGCACTTGATTTTCTTCCACATCCTGTTATGCTTGTTCATAGGCGAAGGAGCCACACTGGTTTCTCACCTCTCAAACATTCACTTTCCAGAAGCAGGGGGGATAGATGAGCAAGAGCATTAAAGAAATGCTCTGAGATCCAGGATTCATAATTACTTGGGCACTCTCTGCCCAGCCACAGGCAATATTACAGCGCACGTGAGGTGAGGCTGTGCTGACGGGCACCACACAAAATCAAGCCCTGAACACTCTCCATACAGAGGTACAAACACCTCCATCACATTTCCTCTGCTCCTAGGAATTGCAACATCAGCACAACAGCATGATTCCCTCTGGCTTCTGGTTTTGGAGACACAAAGTTCACTGATGGGCAGCCTCAGCTCAACCACTGCACAGAAGAAAAGCACACACCCAACAGTGGTGATGGGTCGTCCTTCCCACTAATTAAACAAGACCCACAACACTGGAATGCTCTTAAGATACAGATTTCCCTTCAGCATTCTTCAGCTGACAAAAGTGCAAAGGTTATCAATGGTTTGCAAATAAGGGATTTCTAGCATGGATTTCCCAAAGAGCATTAATTCCCAGCAAAGTGTACAACAAAGCGAAATGAGGGGAAAAAATAAAGGAAAAAAATTATGGCAAGAACACTACAAACAGAAAGCAGGTCTCCAACATTTCCTCAGAAAGGTTAAATAATTAAAAAGAAAGTCCAGAACTTTCAAAGCACTAAAATTAGTGCCACCAACATACCATGCTCAGTTTCAACTATCATAAAAGTTGGTTTGAAAGTCATCAACATTGAATTTGGTCCTACAAGGTGCGGTCAGAAACTTCTAACACAGGACAATCCAGTGTTTAATAATATGAATGGGATTTAGTTGCAATATTCTAACCAATAATTCTAATTGAAGATTTTGGTATGCTTTTCTGAATAATTAACACCTTACCTGTAACATAGGAACCTTCACTGAAATAATTTTCTTTACAGTTTTTCCAGCCTTTAATCATCAGCCTCTAGCAGTCGAATGGTGAAGCTGAAAAACTTTGCAGTACTTTACTAATTGTTAATGTTTACACATGCTGAAAGTGGAATTTGTACTGTGAGGGCAGGCACAGCTGCCAGCTGCAGTCCACAAAAGAACTGTTTAATAATACAGCCCACTTAGCAATGATAAGAAGGGCCAGTGTTTTTAATTCACTCTCCCTGTCATAAATGTGAAATTACAGAATGATTGGTACTGTAATTGGAAGTTCTTCTGCATTTCATAATATTGACATTATTCACATTATTGAAGATGCTGTCAGTCATTTGATTTAAGTAATATATCCTAATTTTTTTCTATGTTAAATACAGCATTAAAATACCAAAATAAAAAATACAAACTGGGTAATTGGAAGCTCTTTCCAGGAGGGTTTGGGACAACCTCTGCTCTCCAGCTCATCATTTCCTGCTGCCAGGAAATGTACATAATATTTTTGTAAAGCTTTTTTTCCCAGTGAACATTTCTTGTGTAACTTAGCACAACCAGTGTGGCATTGGACAACTGAAGGGAAAGTTACTTCCATCCACATGTGGACAGAGCCAATAATGATGCACCTCAAAGCATTAAAAACAGCAAGAAAAGCTTCAGTTTATTTATAGTTTAACCTTAAGAAAATAATGTTTCTAGTAACATCATCTGCCTCACTCAGCTGCTACCTGGCAATGTGGACACAAAGAGAACTTTACATAGATGAACACCCCACAAGCCAGCTGAGTAAGAAAACAGGAACATCAACACACTGAAAGCCCTCCCAACAAATGGCTCCTCTAAATGCACCCTCCAGCCCAGAGCAGAGCCCTCCACAACCTGAAGCCAACAACCCCTGCATTCCTGCAGATCCCTGCACCGGACAGCCAAGGCTACCAACTGGAACCTGAATCCACACCCAATAAACTCCCTCAAATAACAACCAAACAAAACCCAACCAAAAAAAACCACCCAAGAGGGAAAGTTGCTTGCAGGATTGAAGCCAAACAGTGCTACTTGGCCTGTTCATTGACAGCTTTGCAGTCCCGACACAGATGGAAGAGCCAAATTTTGCTCTCCCCTTTCCATACCTGAGGAATTCAAAGGAAAATGTTCATTGCAATTACACACATAGTGAGTGCTCTTTACATCATGAGAAGCCATGAATGTTTAAGACTTCCTCTTTTGGGAGCACAGAGTTTTAAAACAGAAAAAAATTGAGTTGTGTGGATTTTTCTCGAAAGGGTATTTAAGTCTCCACTGCTTCCTCATCTTCCAGAGCATCTACATGTTTATATTGTTTCCAGGCCTTTAAATTACATTGTTTGAGAATGGCTCCTAGTTGATTCCCGGGCCCCACTTCATACGTGTAAGGAAATTCTGTTCCTTGCTTTCTTTCATACACTGAATGCATGGTCTGCTCCCACAGAACAGGTGACACCACCTGCTTCACTAACAGCTTCTGAATGTGCTTTGAGTGCATGTACTTTTTGCCATCGACATTGGAATACACACAGAGCAGCGGTTTCTGAATTTCAATTGATTTTAGGACTTCAGCCAGTGGCTCTACTGCTGGTTCCATAAGTCTGGTATGAAAAGCCCCACTGACTGGTAGCATTTTTGTATGTTTAAAATAATATTTTCGGGCATTCTCCCGCAAAAACTCCAAAGCCTATAAAAGAGAGAGAGAAGTGAGTCTTGCACAGCAAAGGTTTTCTCAGTAACCCCACAAGAATCACCTCATCAGACTTACTGTGATAAAGGGATTCCTTTCCCTACCCAACAACTGAACACATGCCAGAAAAAAAACCCCACAGATCAAATACTTTTGTTTGGACAAACTAAGGCTATACATAACATCCACACAGAAGTGCAAAGTAAGAGTTTTTAAAAAGTGAAATGCTCAGTTCAACGGAAGGAATAGTTACTCTGAAGCAATACCTGTAAGTGTCCTGCAATGACTCTGCTGTCTGGAAACAAATAGTTTGAAACTGTGCACACGGGGTTCTCTATACCCAGCGATTCACAGTGTTTACGGGCTTCCAGGCAGGCAAATTTGTAATTTGCCTCTCGCCGGCCGACAACCGAGAGCATTCCACTGGGGACAGCTTCCGACGCCTTTTGCATGGCTTCAGCGCGCACTTTCACCGCGTACAGCGCTAAGGAGAGAAACAGAGATGCTGCGTAAATGTGAGCGCGGGCACCTGCGCGCAAGAAAGGGCACTTGTTCACTCTCGTGAAACGTCAATGCTTTTAATGCCGTATTACACACGTTAAAGCGAACAGTCGAAGTAGAAAGTAAAATTTCTCCTCTAACTAAAAATAAAAAGCGGGAGGGACACAGTGATAACAGGCAACGCTTTGTAAACAGCACGGGCCCGGGCTGGGAGATCCTAGCAGGGAGTTCCGCACGTCCCCCAGGCACCTTCGGCAAAGCCCAGGGCTCCAGCGAAGACCAGCGCCGCGAACTCCCCCACGCTGTAGCCGGCGGCCGCCACGCAGCGCTCCACGACCTGCGGGGACACAGAGCCGAGCACCGCCTCAGCCGCACCGCGGGGCAGGCCCGAGGTGCCGCCGCCCCGACCCCCCGCGCCCAACGCGGCCCCTCACTTCAGGCTGCAGGTGGTTGAGCTTCTCCACGGCGGCCAGGGAGGCGACGAACACGGCGGGCTGGCAGTGCTGGGTGCGGTCCAGCGCGTCCCGCGGCCCCTCCAGGCAGAGGGAGAGCAGGTCGTAGCCCAGCACCTTCTCGGCCAGGCGGTACATGTCCCGCACGCCGGGGTACTGCTGCAGCCCTCGGCACATCCCCACGAACTGGCTGCCCTGCCCGGGAAAGAGCAGCACCGTGCCCTCCCGGGGGCACCGCCGCTCCCGCCTCGCCGCCGCCGCGCCCGGCTCCTCGGCCTCCACCGAGCTCTGCAGGAGGTCGCTCAGGGTCGCCGCCCGGTCCCCAGCGCCGGGGCGGG
>VYZP01036123.1:17440-57469 GCA_013400635.1 Hypocryptadius cinnamomeus
AGGGGCCGCCCGACCCCGCCCCGCCGGGTCCCGGCGCTCCCGGAGCGCTGCCGCCGCCGGGACCCCGCCGCGCCCCGGCCGCCCTCGGTTCCCCCGCTGGTCGGCGGAGAGGGTTGAGGGAGCGATCCCACTCCCAACTGCTGGCGACAGCCCCGTGCCGGCCGGCCGGGATCCCCCGGGCAGGACGGGACCTGCGGTGCCGGATGGAGACGGGCGGGGCGGGCCTCGCTCACGGGCGGACAGGACTTGGGCAAACACTCATGGCTTTTCGGTGCCGGCGTTTAGCATGGAAAATGCTTTAAAATAAACAAACCAAACCACCAAGCTATGAAGCTTGTTCTTAATTTTGATCCGGCACACGAGCTTTTCAGTGGTTGACAGCTGTGCGCGCACCGCAGAAGGGCAGAACCTGTTCCTCTGGTCTCACCGGGCCGGCGGCTCTGCCGCGTACACGGGGCACATTTCGCTCTCGGCACTCGGGAGATGTTTTCACGCTGCTATTTAACTAAAGGTATCTTCTTTCAGTGTCGCCGAGGAACATTTCTTTAAGGGGAAAGAAAGGGCTTTGGTTTTCAATTCCGAGTTTTTGAGTGATACTTATAAATCAGCCCAAAATGCACTGTGATATAATTGGAGCGTTCAACGCTAAGATTATTTTTTTAAAAGCGAAAGTTGGCGTGCCGGAGTTGCAATTGTGTAACGACTTTGCATGAAGTAAGGTTTTGAAACAGTATCAAGCATTGAGTCAGAGCCAGCTCAGTAAAACAGACTCTAAGTACGGCTTGGGAGAAGGAAAATGTGTCATAATAGCAGGAAATTATGTTGACTTTTAATTTTTCTCACTTTTCTATTCTCTGTGCTATTTTGTAAGGTGATTTCTTCCATTTGTGTCAGCCTCCAGGTAAAATACCTGGAAGTGAGCTGCTCAAGTTAGCTGAAATGTATGGGCAGTAACATAGGAGATATATGACATATATGTGACCATATCCCAGCTGGTGGCTGCCTCTACCTGTAACATAAGCATCAATGAGAAGAGATTGAGAGTAAATGGCAAATTCTCCCAGCAAAAATCTTGCTCCAGTATGCATTTCAGTTCCCTGTATGTGAATAAATCATAGATTTATTTGCACAACTTGTGCTCTGCCATGTTGAAATCTCACTGGGGAGTGAGAGTTTTTGTTTCCATCTGTACACCTTGCATTATAGTCTTCAATAAATACCGTATTTTTAAAAATTCTAAAAACATATTATAAACATATATTAGACACTTATTAGATATTTATATTCTATTTATATCCTATAACATTTAGCATGAAAGGTGTCTCTATTACTTGAGATTAGATAGCCTGCTTTTTTTTTTTTTTTTGTAGTAGCTGTATTTTTTGTCATAGGCTGTGATATAAATTTGATTTTAGTATTGCAGCTTCCCAGGAATTAAACCCACAAGACAGATAAAGTGTTTATCAATATAAATTAAGTATGTTGTCCTTAATTTTTCAGACAGCTATCTTGGGAAGAAGCCTTCTTCCTGGAGAAAATGCTGCACACTGCCTCTCAGACCTGGGCAGAGCCTTATTTGCCCTTAAAAAAATATATGGTAGAGGATGAGAGAGAGACTATGTATCTTGGGGACCCCCTTCCATGGTATGGTCCCAGCTTTGTCAGTCCATCTCCAAACACTGGGCACTGGGAACCCCAGGGCTGCCAGGGTGATTTAGCCCTGCTGGGAGATTTTTGTTTGTGTTTTTAATGCAATTTTTAAGCCCCATGTAACTGGGTAGCCAGCCCCAAGCTGCACATGAATGGAACTAATCAGAAGTTTTATCAGCACAGGGGTTTAAGAAAATGGGATGAAAGCAGTTCTCCTTTCCTACCTTCCTTCTCCTACCTGCTGGCAGAATGCCCCAAGGAGGGAACGGCACCTGTCTTTCAGAGACCTCCTCAAGGCAAATAAGTGTTTCAGTTCATTTTTCATCAGGCTGAAGCAACCCAGCTGCTCTGTCATGATATATCTAATCCCACCTACAGAGCAGCCTGTCCCTTTCTTTGAGTGCACAGTGTTTTTTCCAGAAAGAGGACACAGAAAACTTCTGGTAGTTTTTTTCTTCATGTTATGCCACCTTAGAAAAACAGCAGAGAGAAGCCCATTAGGCAGCAAGTTTAATTACTGCAGTTTTTCCCCCTTTATTTCTCCTTTTACTTTATGTAGCTGGAACTAACTTTGTTTAAATCAGATATTTTGAATACCTAGAATAATTATTCTAACATGTATGTAAAGCAAAGAAGCCCTCACTGCACTGCTGGAACTGCCTGAAGTCAAAAAGAAAAGGGGCAGCATGATGAAGAATATGTTGCAGGGCAGAGATAAGAAGACAAGAACAAGTCAAGTGTGTGTGAGAAGAAAATATTTCCAACCTTGGTGGTTCTTAGAGGCTGGGTACACTGCAGATATCATTCACAGACATCCAGCATTCTTCAGTATGAAAATGAGGGTGCAAGAATATTGTGCAACTCACCCTGGAGCTGGGATACGATTGGGAAAGTAGTTATTATTTCTAGGCTGAGTAATGCTGCTGCAGCCAGTGGGGCTGTGTTAGCAAGTCTGTGGTGTTCAAGTTCTCACTGATTCATTTCAGAGCATCAGCTGTACACTGAGAGGAAGGCAGGGCTGATGAACCTCTGTGCTCGCATTACTTTTAGAAAATGTACAGGGTGTTCTGTAAACATTGCACAGCTCCTGTACTGCACAGGTAAACAAAGACTGCAGCACTGGCAAGTGCACAGACTCTCCAGTGCATCTTGCCTTTTACTCATTCTCTTGCTAAAGACCTACATCAGGTAACCAGACACAGACAGATGTGGCTTCTTCCATGCTGTTTTCTGAGTTGCCTGTGCTTTTTTACGGAAAGTTGATACCAGTATTTAATTTCTTGGGAATGAAAATACAGAAACTCCCACTGCTGATGGACAGCTGTGGTTTTGCTGCCAGCACACCTTGCTACATGGTTTCATTTCTCCTTCTCTTTGCAAGATAGAGTATTTTGCCATGCTTGGGAAATCCTGAGAGATACGACTGGAAAATACAGCACATAGTTAATTAATAGCAATAGTAGTTAAAAGACTGGGACACCAAAATTCAATTCCAGCCAGTATGTTCAATCTCTTAATTTCTATTTCCTTCCCTTTGCTGTGCATGAGTGGCTTCACTTCTCTCTTTTCTTTGCTTTGCACCTTCCCTGTTTCTATTTGCCTGTCTGGTTTTCTTTCTCTTAAGAATTATTTCAGTGTTCTTCCTCCAACATGCATGGGTACATCATTTATTCACTAATGACTGCCACAGAGCAGTATTGTTTCAATTTTATAGTATTTATCACTTTCAGCTTACAGAACACTTTCAGACTTTGTTCCCTGGGAGGAAGTTGACAGAACCCCTGACAAAGTCTGTTGCTGAACGCTGTGAGGAGACCACCCTTATATTGTTAACATCCAAATAAAGCATAAAGCCCTTTAGGTTCTTGCTTATCACTTTTGAAAAAATAGTATTTGGCAGCCACTCTGGAGTTGCACGTATCACAGCATGTGTAGAGAGCTAAGCCTGGCCTCCCTGTAGGCGAAACAAAAGGGTTAAAAATTAGTGAGATCTTATTAACTTTCAATTTCTAACTTAACCTTCGGGAATTACTCATCTGAAGGCAGCCAAAGAGAATCATTGTGCTCAGAGCTCTTTTTCCCATCACACCTTGTTGCTCCTGCACATGGCACTTGCTTCACATCCCAGTAAAAGCAGAGCCTTCCACGCTGTCAGTGGGGATGACACGTAGTGCACACGGCAGCTGGCAGCCTGCTTCCTCGGGAAATAACAGCACAGATCTAAGTGCAGGAGAACAGGGGAACTCCTCTGCTCCACTTAAGGTGCTTCCTCGTAAGTGAAACCCACTAGGCAGAAGTATGGCAGCAATGAGCCCTGCAGATTTTTCCTCCCTCCCTTGTCCATCTTCCACCCAAGACCCAATTGGTCCTATCACAGTAGAGTACCACATTGTCCTCCCCTCCCTCCTCCCCAGCCTCAGTTCTGAATTCTTTCCTGCTTGGCTCTTTTCACCCATTCAGTCTTTTTTTCAGTTTTTGACCTTGACTTGTATCTCTGATGGCTTTGTCTGCTGCCTTTTTTGTGTATATTTTTACTCATTGCCAACTTCTCCCAAGCCCACAGCCCAAGCCCACCTGCCCTTTCTTGTTTACCCCTCTCAGCCTTTCTCATCTTGTGTGCCTTACCAGTCCCTCCATGCTCAGTTTGCCTTCAAAACTCTGCTCTGCTCCTATCATCAGGATTTCTCTCCATCCCATGCAACTGCACTGTGGTCCCAGCCACTGAAATCTCACATTAAATCTTTGTGGGTAGAGCCTTGAGTGCAGGGACAACAACTATAATGCAAGAACTTTCTTGCTGCCCAAGCTTACCCTGATCTTCAAACAGAAATTCACCAGTCAGAGCTGTGACAATGCAACCTCATCTGTGCCATTTCCTATTGGTTTAAGCACATCTGTCACAAGTAGGATTTCCTCTTCCTCACTCCCTGCCTTCTCATCCCAGCTGTCATGACTAAAGCAATAGAAGCTTTGAAATCCAAGGAAACACAACAGCCAAGACAGTATCAATATGGCACTTTTCTCTGACAAGCATCTGAAATGCTCATTTATCTAAAACTTTCTCTCCTGGGCCTTCTACAGTTGCTATTTTCCCACTACTGCAGTCTCTCATAATCTCTCTCCTGCATAACAGATGAACAGGAATTGGGTGTATTTTACCTACTGTATATTTGAAAAAAACATCTTTCAGTTCTGCCCTTTTTTTTTATTGTAGCTCTAATGTTTACATTTCAGTAAACTAAGCACAGTTCTTTTGTAGCATTTGGCCTTTGGCCAGAAAATCTACAATGAAGCTTTTTCCTCCTTCCTTGCTTGCTGGTTTTCCTGCTGCCTGTACCCTAACTAAAGCAGCATGGCCCAGCAGAGCAAAGCATTACTTAGCCCTACTTCTGTAGGCAAATTTAATGGGCTTGGCAGCAACAATTGTTGCAACTGATTGAATGCTTCATGAAGGAGCCAAAGGTGTACTCCCCATGTATCCAGATCACCTTCCTTGTCTAGCAAAACATCAGTCAAGTACTTACCTTCTCATTGTCCTCCCTGGGTTTGTGTTCCAAGGCAGCTTCTCAAGTGTCTGCTACTGATTCACATCCCTCTGGCTCCCACTGAGCATCCTGCAGACAACATCTCACATTATTTTGCTTGAGCACAGGAAAGCACATGCTCTTTTCTTCCTTGGCTCTGCCACCTCATTGAGGGAATGGGCTTTTTGGTGAATACAGAAATACACACTTCTTACTGCATTTATTTATTTTCCAAGTGCAGTTCATATAATATCAAACTGCTTTATTCCTCTGCCATACTTATTGGTGAGGATATTTCTGTAGGTACAATTCAGTAATCTTCAAGCACTCAGCTGAGAGAGAAGTAAAGGCCCCACTTCCCTCTGGGTCTCCCCTCCCCAGGGACAGATTCATTTACAGGTACACGTAAGATTATGCTACAAGATCCATTAATTTCAGCTGCAGTCTCTCTCAGTGACAACACTAGGATGTAGATCAGATCTGACATGCCTATTTTTATAATCTGTTGGAAATGGAAACTTTTGCAGTTGCATTTTTAAAAGTTCTCTGCCAATCAGTGTTTGGTTTTGTTTCAGGTTCACTGTCTCAATGGAAGTGGTACCAGCCTGGGCCCCAGCAGTAGGTTTCACACTCCTGCCACATACAGGAGGATTTTTAGGAAGCAATATAACCAAAAGGGAAATCCCAACATGGTATCAAACTCTACAGAAGCCATCCTGGTGTCCACCTAACTGGGTGTTTGCTCCTGTTTGGGGAACTCTCTATACATCTATGGGGTATGTTTTTCACATTGTATTAAGGCACTGGACTGATCTCAAAAATTGCATTTGGTATAATGCTGCACCAGAGGATATGACTGTACTCCTGTGGCTGTATGTTTGTAAGAAACTGTGTCAACCTGCCTCTTTAACAAGTGAAAACTTGTTTTGGGAGTCATGTGTGGGTTTGATAGGACATTTTGTATGCAGAAGTATCCACATCAAAAGCAGGAGCTCGAAAAGCTGCCATTAATTTGCTTTCCTCATTCATTCTGAGGGGAAGACCTGCCAAGCTGGAAACAGTGGAGCAAGGCAGCACTGGGATTTCTTCTAAGTATATCCTTAAGAAAATTGAAAAAAAAGGGATGGGGGAAATTAGGATAGAACTGTTCTAACAGAGTTCAATAATGCAATGGATGAAACTGAATGCTAGACTGGCACTCCCATGTTCTCTCATTTTGGTTTCATTTTCTTTCCAGAAAAGCTTTGTAATTTTTACAGCCTCATGTCCTGTCCCTCCCCACCAGACTTCTCTTTTCCTTCTCCTCATACAGACTGTACTTTTTAACTTACTTAAGTGGAATACTTGTGTAGTTGAAGAGTTAATATTTAAATGACATCATTACTGACCTGTGAATAAAAATACGCCTTTTATCGAGGAGAAAAGAGCTGGGTGGCTTTCCCAACTTCCAAGTTGATTGCACAATCTGTAACCCTGTGACCAGACTCCTCACCACAAATCTGGGTAGCAGGTTAAACACCTTAAAGTCCAGATTGTGACAGTTTATAACTTATTTTGGTAATAGCAGAATCAGTGTATGCTAAGGTGGATGGTCTTGCTAAGGTGTTATACATCCAGCCCAGTGAAAAGATCATACTTACTACCAGCCTTCTGTAATCCATCATGCACATACATTCCTTGAATGACCAAGATGTTTCATTCCTCCAGAATATCTTAAATATATGGAAAGCAACAAATAACTAACAGCAAGATTTAATAAGCTTACCTGTCTTTCTTGACACTTAGCTTCTTAGATTTATACATTACAGTATTGGTCTGAAGTTGAAGTGAGGTGTATGAACAAGTTGAAGTCCACACTGTGTTTTGGAAATCACTTAGGAAACGAAGTTTCTAATGTGTAACCTGCCCCAACTTTATTGTGTTTTCATTATTCTCTGCAATTAAACTGCCAAAATAGTAAAGCTGCATTGTTCAGTCCCCGTGAAAGTAATGAAAGTGACCAAAGGGTTCTTCCTGCTCCCCATACTGAACTGTGCTTTGGGATCCCACTCAATGCCATTCATTTCATTTACTTAAAAACTGGGGTTGGATTTATTTTTAAAAAATCTTTAAAGCACCACATCCCAATACCAAAACAAAGTTTCTTCACTGTCTGCATCTTAGACTTGTTTCCATTTCAACATGGTATTCTTTTTAAAGATAAATGCAGTAGGTTATCTGCTTCTATGCACTTAAAAGTAAGAATTCTGGCATGATTGGAATTTTTCTCTCTCCATGTTGTTATCCAGAGTAGCTGATCAAGCCTGTGATATCAGTTACTTTGCCAGGTAGGGCTTAGATCTCTCAATCTTCCAAGTTAATCTAGACCCTGGCACTGAACTTATTTCATGGATCAAGAATGTGTGGTAGCTTTAAACAGTGTAGTGTAGTGAATGACACTTTCCCTTTGCTTTCTGCAGGTACAGCTCCTACCTCGTGTGGAAGGAACTGGGGGGCTTCAATGAAAAGTCAGTGGTTCCTCTGGGTCTGTATGCAGGGAACCTGGCATTAAACTGGGCATGGACTCCAATATTTTTTGGAGCTCACAAAATGGGATGGGTAAGTGGAACACTAAGATATTAGCATGAAAGGTTTGTGTCATCATCTTTTCTCTCTGAAAATAGGCCTGAATACAAAATATGGCTTGCAGAACTTCTCTAAAATTCTCTTTAATGCATGCCAGCAGCCACCTGAGAGAATTTACAGATCTAGACCATCCTTAAATTGATAGGATTTCAAGCAGCTTTCTGCCAGCCTTTGGTAAGAGCTTTGTGTGACTACAAAACAAACATTTATACCTTATTGCAATTCCTAGGTTTTTCTGGCAAACAGCAGTGATAAGCAGCTTATTACAACATTATTCAGGTGATCAACACCCCTTTTAGAAAAGACTAATTTTCTGCAGCTCTCTGAAGAGAAACCGCTCAATTCTCAAAAATAAGAATTAGTAATAAAAAAAATGAAATAGCNTAATAAAAAAAATAAAATAGCAGTACATGCAATGCTGTAACAGGGAAAGGCTCTGCAATCCATCACAGATTCATTCACACCTCATCTCTTCAGGTGACGTGAACAAACTGGACAGGTTTGTTTGCTCCAACTTACTCTGGGAAGTGTCTCACTGCCCACTAAAGAGGGTATGGGTGAGAGAGACTTCATTCTCCCTCTCTGTTCCCAGCTGTAATGCCCTTTCTTGTATGGTTTTATGACTCAAAGTGGTCTGTAACTCAGCAGACATCTGGTTTTCTGCTGGCTGGTTTTCTGAGAAGGATTTAACACACAGAGGGATAGAACAGATGCCAGAGCTAGGTGGAAAGTGACACATAGGAAATGCAATGAGTAAAACAACACTAACCACCTTCTGTGTTTCAGGGGTTGGTGACTCTCCTGCTTACAACTGGTACAGCAACAGCTACCACTGTTTCCTGGTACAACATCAACAAAACAGCAGCTTATTTGATGGTTCCTTATTTAGCTTGGCTATGCTTGGCTTCTGCACTCAATTATCGGATCTGGAAGGACAATTGCAACAAGAAAAAACCTGAATAAGCAGTTTTCAGCCAAAACTATCTTTTTTCCACAATAATTTTTTATATAGTTTTGGCCTTAGTTTACTTTTAGCTGAACTACTTCTGCCCTAACTTTGGTATTTACAAGTTGACAAAACAAGTACAACTTTCTAGGCAAGCCACAATGGGGTGTATGCCTGACTGGGTTTTATAGCAAACTGAAAGAAAGTCTTGATTGAAAATTGCTAAGTGCCATATTCCAGTATTATATGTTACATGACAACAGCATTGTAACCATTACCAGAAGAAAGCAGGGACTCAAACTTCCTTATGTTCAGAGGAAGAAATCCAGCCACACACTAACAGTTTCCAGAAGGGTGTTCCTAACAGTGACAGGGATGATTGTGTCCTGAATCTTTCGTATCTACCACTATGCACAGTGCTTTTGTGCTATGATATGTCCCACTACAGCCACCAGATATTTGTCTTCTGGCCATTGTACTCTGAAAATGTTTAAGACAAGCTCTTTTTAACAATTTGTGCCTTCCCACTTGGAAGAACTACATGCATTCAGCTAAATGCATTAAACTATATGTAAACTTAATAACCTTGTTCCTTACTGGTATCATTTTAAATTGTTTTGAGCAGAAAAACACTGAAGGCAGTAGGATGCTACAGCCTCAAAGATGGCCCCTTCATCTCATCTCCTCACATTTGCAATGGCCAAGACAAACCAGGAAATTCAGAGCACCTGTAAAGAAACTGTGAAGAAACTGTGAGAACCCAATCACAACATTTCTTTGATCAAATTAAAGTAAGGAGCCCAAACCAGTTCGGGTTCCCCTGAGCAGGAGGCCAGCATGGTGTGAGCATCACTTCTGTCTGTGCAACCTCGCTCTCCCTTCTGCCTCACCTCCACAGCAACTGGATTTTCCCAAGTTTATTTCTCCAGCCTATGCTCCAGTCAGTGGAACAAAGCAGGTTCCGGCAGACCAGCCTGAAATAGCCTCAAATATTCTTTTATGTTCCTGATCGTGAGGGACAATGTGCTGCGTGTTTGCAAAGTTGGAAGCAAGGTTTAGAACACACACAATTTTGTAATTGTACTTTCCTCACAAGCACATCCTAATTGCTGCAAACTAGCTTAAATAATTACTACCCATATAATATATATGTCATGGCAGGCAGCAGAATTTTTTGCAACTTGCACATAAAATAGCTAAATTTCAGCCAAGTGACCCTGATTTGAGGAAAGATTAGGAAAGATTCATTTCAAATGGACACCCCACTGCCAAATACCTCCTTAGGCCCTGAACTTCAAAGTCCAAAGACTGCTTGGGCTTCTAGCAGAGTTTTCAAAATTCCTTTAGGCTTCTGCATTCCTCTGTTGCTCCAGACATTGCCTCCTGCTCATCCTCAAAAATCCGGTTTCTTTAAGGGGCAGGCTAAGGATGACAGCCATCAGTAAAAGCTTCCTAAATGCATCCTAAATGCTGTGGGGTTGTTTTCTCCCTTTTTAAATAAGGAAAATGGGATGAGCCATAAAATCTTTAGTCCCATTAACCCCATAGTTCATTGCACTGAAATACATGATTATTATTATTATTATTATTATATTTCCCACCCACCAGGACGTTTTAGATCTATGTATAGGAGGGGTCGATAAGAAAGGGACATACAAACCCCAACATGATTCAGTAAATTATAGTTTTAATGCTGACACAAGGAACTTGTGCAATGTTTCCCAGCAAGCAAGCAATCAGGCTACCTGAAAAACAAGTCCTACTCTGAGGCCTCCAGTATTCAATAAACAAGACACTTTGTTAACACACAACAATGTTTTACAGAAAGAACAAAAGCAAGACGACGACAATAAAGACAAAGGGATTATCAACAGAGTATATGGCATATTCTTTTGATAGAATTTTTTTCCCCGGTCATCAGTACAGGAAAACAGTTGCATCAGCAGCTCATAGAACTGAAATATAAATCCTGCTGTTAAGCATATCTGACAAGGAAATTGATGGAGTTAAAACTCCTGTAGTTACACAATGCGTGTCACATGGCAGTTGTCTGTTTCATCCAGAAATAGGGTGCTGAAGACATCATTAAAAAAGGTAGGGTGGTATTTGCAGGCTCTGTCACAGTCAGGATTAAAGTTCACCTCCAAGATCTGAGGCTGCATAATTCTTTTCCCTGTCAAGGCAAACACAAACATTGCTGCTTAATACAAGCTCTACAGGGATCCCAAATCACTATTTGTCTTTAATCCAGAAATTATAGAAAATTATTGGAAAAAGCATCTTTTGTGACCCAAACTGCCAAGCCAGTAGGGTGTTTTTGTTTCAGTGGGTTGGTTTTTATTGGAGGGACAGAAGTATGGTCTACCATCATTATCCAGAGGACAATTATCCAACAGATTCTGCAACCACTGTGCTAATTCAATGCCTCCTCTGGAATGAGAATTTGCAGCCATTCAATATGATCTCCCTGAAACAGCTGTTTTGCTTGTCAGTCTCAAGCATATTCAAGAAAACCCTGCTTCTCCTTTCACATTTCAGTACAAACCTTGCTTTCTTAAACCTCCTAGGTATTTAGCAGTCCTGTTCCTTTAACTGCAGCCACCCCCATCTGCCACTTCATGCCACTCCTAAAGGAAGTCAGGAAATTTAATTTTCTCTTAAAACTTCATCAGTTCTGAATCAAATGCATTCTGTGCAGAGAAAACCAAAGAATTTTGTTTCACGTCTGGTGTTGAGATTGTTACGTGAGGGAACAAACTTCTGATGGATAAGTAAATCCTACTGTGCTTTGCACAGGAGCAACAAATCTCTCTGCCCACAGGCTGCCCACAGCTTTACAGCATTGCCACTGGCACCACCCCTCCCCTTCAAAAGGCCAGGGACCTGTGCAGCTCATGTTCAGCCAGGCATGTAATGTGAAATTGGTTCTTTTACTACAGTAGTTTTCCTCAATCTAGTAATGTTTGTGAGCTGCTTTGCTTATCCCATTCAGGACACCTCTGGGACAGGTGAAAGAGTTGCTCCAACTCATCTAAGCAACAAAGGCTCCATTTTATATCTCCTGTTTCTCAATAATTTCCCTCCATGAAAGCAACTCAATCTTCACAGAATCAGTCCCCGCACCAAACACACAACATCTAATTGCTCTGCAGGCAAACTTGGGCAACATCTAATTGCTCTGCAGGAAAACTTCTCCTGTGCCCCAGAGAACCCAGTACCACAACAAGAGAGTATGCTCAGCTCTCTCCAATACTCCCTGGCAGTTCTCTTCGTGCTGGTGCCTCTGCTACTTTTTTACCTCTACGAGAAACACATGTCTGAGTCAGGGACATTTACAGAACATTTCTGAGCCTCCTAGTGAGACAACAAATTATTCAGTCTGGTTGGCAGACTTTGCTACCAGTCCTCCATCCTCCACAGCTGCCTGGAAGAAAGGCTTCAGGTAGGCAGCCATGCTGTGGCACTAACATGAAGCAGCCTCACTCACATGTTTTTGCAGAGACTTGGTAACAGCTGAATGTCAGCCTTGAGGACATCAACAACAGCACTGATATGGTGAATATGGTCCCTTCCCTGCCATAATAAGTCACTGTGCACTGAACACTGTTCCAAGCCTGGAAGCCACAGACAATTAGATGTCTCCAAGATTTTCATAGAGAGTTGGGTATTTCAGACATTTGTTTAGGGTTTTTGCGTGTGTGGTGGTTTGATTGGATTCTTTTGGTTCCTCTCCACCCCTCTGTTGTTTTGCTCTGTTTTTCTGCAAACAGAGAACAACAGCAGCAGCAGGGAAACAAAGATGCAGCCCAGCAGCTGGGAGCTGCATCACTCCTGTTAAGCAGCATGGCAGATGCTATCCCCACAGATTTGCAACTTCAGGTGTCAGTGGGAGGCACAGAGAACAGACTTCTGAAAAGGTTCACAAACATAAACAATTCAACATTCAGATAAAGAGCTTCTCACCATCTCTGCTGGTGTCCCACTTAAGCATCAAGTCAATGGCATATATTGCTCTTGAAGATGGATAATCGCAGATGCCAAGAGGGGCAGGTTTAGATGTAGCGACTTGGAACAATTCAGCAAATGCCTTAAAAATACTTGCCTAATAACAGAAAAAGCAGTGAATCCTGAATGAGCAGTGAGGTTCCATAAAAGCAACACATATGTTTCTAATAGCTTCATTCATGCAGTGTTTGAAAGGGTTTGTATCAATTGCACTACACAACAGATGAAAATCTGCACAGTACTGGCTTCCAAAATGTGCATTTAGACCTAATGCCAACACAAAGAAAGAACTCAGCACCAGGCAATATCCATGGACTTTTCTGGGGAGCCAATGAATACTATGGAAATCCTAAAAATAGTGCATTTAACATTAGAATTAACCCCCTTCACAAGCATTATGCCAAGTATTGCGCTTATGTGTAGAGGAGGGGAAAAAGAAAACCTAGGAGAGTTCTGTGAAGATCAGCAGTACAATTGTCAAGTTCTCGCTTTTTTTCCTGCCTATTCAGTTGTATTCTTGCTTTGTTTTGTTCTGTTCTGCAATGAAAAATCTTCTACCCATTTATACCCCTAAGAAAGGTGGGAGGGGCATGGACATTTTAAGAATGTATTATATAGGTGTTTTGGAAAACACTCAGATATCCAATCTGCAAATGAAATAAACCAGGAAGAACACAGAGATGTGAGTTTTAGCATTGAATTTATGCTGCAGTGAACCATTCCCTCTATTTTCTGTACACCGTACTCCTTTGGATAACCTACAGGATGTATTTTGACATCTCTCTTTTTACCCCTTGTAGTCTCTTTCAGACTATTTAAAACCCTGTCATATTCTGAGTATACAAGGATCTAGTTAAAACAAATGTGAATTAATTTAGGAAATCAAGTCACAGTTAGATAATTTATGCACTTCTGAATGAATATGCACATATAAAGGCTCAGCTATCATTCACTCTGTTTCTTCCAGCTCGTAATAAATATGGAAGAATGAAAGAATTCAGTTTGGTGCATGTTTCTGAACCAGCTCTTCACATTCAGCTTTTTCTTTCAAGCACGAATCACAGGAAAAATTAAAATCAATGAGAAGGCCCTCATCTGCCTTCCTGCATGTTTTATGGAACTGTAGTATTTGGAGCTTCCTTTTTACAGTCAAAAGATGCCCTGGTATGAGACAACCATCTGTGTTCTTGTGAAAAGTCATCTGTGCAAGAAGCAGGGACAGGGCTCTGACAAGGCTTCTAACACAGAGAAGTTGGGGCAGCAGCAGGAAACTCTGCACTTGAGAGGAGTCAGGACTGGCTGTGTTGCTAAGTCCAACATAAAGAATCATCAAAGTGTGATCATGAAGTAAAATTCTCAAATTATAAAATACAATCCTCTAACAATCAAGTCTTTGAGAGCAAATTACATAAAGTTCTGAAATAAAGGTTAACATATGATCTCCTTTGTGATACACATGAAATATGCCTTCTAAGGAAAAAAATCCTAGCAACCCAAGACTTTTGGAAAAGCTGGTTTGCTGAGTAAAAAAAACCCAAAACAGATAATGAACAATATTTACATGAGAAAGATGAGTTGCTGACTTACTTGTACTGTTGTCCAAGGATATTCAGGATATTGTTTTTCAAACAGAGGAATAAAGTCTTCACAGTGCACCTAAAACAGTTTAGTAACATCAAAGGCTGTCTTGGTCATGAATGACAAGAGAATGGAACATCAAATATATTTGCCATTCATACAAATGCAAGTAGAGAACTAGGGAATTAAGACAGCTCCTGAATACCTTCCTTGTTCCAGGATTTCTTGTTGTAAAAGATCATACTAAGGTTTTGACAATGACAAGCTGTCGTTTTTTATAGTTCTTTTATTGTCTCTATCAATGTGGGTTCCATTCAGAATGTAGGTTTGTATTACCTTACATAACCACAGATGACTGGGGTAAAGAGGGGAAAGAGTCTAGGAAAGTATTTGCTTAGGACTTCAGGTATTTTGAACACCCTGTTGAAGTGGATGTGAAACAGACTATTTGCTAACAGAAGGCACCAGAAGATTTTTCTACCAACAGAAAGGTGAGGGAGTGTTTTGGGCTGTTTGCTTACCTGTTTCAATGTCACACCAGGAGCGTAATTCATGACAGTGAAATGCTTCTCATAGTCATCCAAATCATCAAGCGAAAATGCCCTAAGGAACAGAACAACTCCTCAGTTTAAGGGATCCAGTGTCAGCAGGTGCAGCCTGCGAGGGGAGGTGAGCACCTGTTGGAAAAGCGCAGCCAGAACACATCGTAGCTGTAGAGCCGCAGGGGCCGCGTGGAGCGCAGCAGCACCACGTAGCGCACGTCGAACTTCACCGGCCCCACGTCCTCGCGCTCAAACAGCACCGGCTCCTCGATGTATTTGCACACCACCTACAGCACAGCACGTGGGACAGCTCAGGTGAAATGCAAGTGTCACTGCACCTCGGTGACTTAGGGCAGCCCTGCCTGCATTTCAGCTTTTCCTCAGAAAGGTGCACAAACAGACAACGTTGCTTTTTGTCACACTCTGACCACAGGGTGCGGAAACATGGAGGCCAGGATGTTCTCATTTTTAAAAATCACAGATTTCTAACTCTGGTGATCTTGCTGTTTTGCAACAATTGTGAAGCAATTCTGTGTGCATTTCTGTACCCCAGAAAACACACGCAGTCCACACGTCACCAATAAATGGTGCTGAACTGAGCTCCAGTGCTCACACACAGTGAGGTACAGGTGGATGCTGCAGGCTCCCTGTAAAAAGCTCCGTAATTCATCTCTTGTTGCCAAGAGTGGTCCACTGTGCGACTGAGCAGAGCAATAACAACCAACCAGGGGACAGAAGCAATAATGTTCCCAAACTGATGAGCAATGCTAACTACAGCCAGTGTGTTTGTCTGCCAGCCTGAAGACTGACTTTAGAGCAGAACCACGCCAGAGTATCCAGGGCAAGTTTTATTCTTTACATAAGACAACATCAGGCTCTGAGTTCATCACTGCAACAACTGGAGTTTACCAATTTGCAACTGAATCTACTCTGAACTGTATGTGTATGGCCAGCATATGAATTTTAAAGAATAAATTTCCTTTGTATTTTCAGACCTCCTTCTACGAAGCAGTTTTTTCAGCTCTGCTTTTTAAATCCCATTCAAAGCTATGCCCTCTCACCTTTGGGCTGCTTTCCCTGTGCCTGATGATACTGTTCAGGTTGTTGGTGATGTGGGTATCCAGGCTTCTGGCCAAGTTCCATGGTTTGCAGATCCAATGATTATCTTCTCCTCTGGGAGAGAAAGACAGAGAGCAACAATACCTGTAAGTATCCACGTCATTCACCTGGCTGAATATCCATTTGGCTTGACCCATGTCTTCTCCTGAAAAAATACTTCATAAAGCTGTGGGCTACACTGCAAGAATTAAGACTTTTGTTGACAGCAGGGAGGACTAGGTCTGAGGAATAAGGGAGAGAAAAGGCAGTGGTACCTTTCACAATTTTTTTTTTTTTCAGTTAGGGCCTAACTTGGTCTCACTGTGGATCTCCTTCTACTGCATCTGACTCCACCAAAAGGGGAAAACAACCCATTAACAGCATCACCATGAACATGTACAAGCAAGTCATGGTGTGGAATTGTTCTGCCAGGAGCCTGAGAACACTCCAGCAGGGTAGTGTGCAATTTTCCAAGTTGGTCCCTACTGACACCTTAAAATCATTCACATTAAATGGCGTCAGAACTCATCTCTTTGGGAAAAAAACACACAGTGTATCAACAGTTCACACTACAGGAAAATAAAAACACACCACCGTTGTCTCACTTTCTAGTACCCAGACACCTCCTGGGGCAAAATTCTTCGAGATATCCTTGAGAAAATCAAGCAATATGCTGGTCTTTCCATCTATCTTTCCAAGTCAGGACAGGGTGATGCTTGATGTCCTTTCCTCAACCTATTAAAGCATCATAAAGTGAGCTGAAGATAGCAGTTAACTTCTGTTTTGTTTTTTCGAAAATTCCTACCACCTCCTTCCCATTCAGCTTACATACACACTGCATGCACTGTCAGTCCTTGATGTTGAAAAGGAATGAAACCACCACACACTAGGGACACGTGGCAAGTGTGCTCTCTCCTGTTCAATGCCAGTCCATAAGAGATTATGTACAGCAAATAATGGCCAAATGAAACACCTGGCAGGTGTCACCATAATAAGCAGGCGTCACCAAAGCAGCAACCTTTCAACCAGAGTACGCCATACCAGACAGAAGAGCAGCAGCTAATGCTCTCTTTCTCTCTTACAAGAAGAGAAATCGTAATTTCCACCCAAGGGAGCTGCAGCAGAAGTGTGCATTCAAAACCCTAAGGCTCCACAACTGCTTCAGTCTAACACTAAAACTAAATTTTACTTTCATAATCTTACAGAAACCAAGTACTTTAAACATTTTCCACTCCGACTTAAGTGCAAGAACAACTGCTACTGTTCCCTGGGAAAAAAATCCCACACTTGTTGCAAACACATTTTGAGGCTTTGTATATCTGTTAAACACAAGAGGCAAGATCCTGACTAGGAAAAAGCAAAGGACTTGAACTACGTATTCAAATCACAGCAAAGTTTCTGGGTTTCAAACTGCATTGCTTAACTTCTCTTACCTAAAATAAAAACCTAAAAAGCCCCCACTTTTCAGGTAAAATTCACTTGAATATAAATGCAGCAAGAGCTAAATCAAGGTAGTGCAACAGCTGCCATCACCAAAATGTGGTCTCTTGGTCTTTGAGGAAAGTGAGATCAAGACAGGACAAAACCTAAGGAAGAAGAAACACAAGTCACCTTCTGTCGCGTTGCTGGAAGCAGCTGATGAACTGAGGCAATTCTGTCTGGAGGTTAAAAGTCCGAGGCAACCACCTGGGCCCATCTGGTCCTCCAGCTCGTCTAGCAATGGATGCCAGGCAGTCTTTGACAGTCAGGAGGTTCTCACATGGGAACTGATTCACCATTACCTCTGGCCTCTCCTCACTTAGCTTCCTACAAAGCAAACAAGTACTTGGTGAAGGGGAAAGGTTGGGGAAGCCTTTGGGAACACAGTTTTTATAGCAAAGACATTTAAAAAGAAGTATTATCAGGGGAATAATGAATCCTATAATTAATTAACCTATAATCTTTGAAGTGTGAGAAGTTGTAGAGGATGTCTGCTTCTCCCTCATTGTCTGTGAATACAAAACGGGGATGTGTCAGGTTGTTGAGGACTTGCTGAATGTCTGTGAAAACCCTAGAAGAAAGAAGCACAATGTCAGTTTAGTTCCTGAAACTGACCAACTAATGCTTGAATAGAAAAAAACTTTTATGTTTTTCCTGTATACACTCTCTGTGACAATCTCTTCTTGATTCACAAAAACAAATTGAAGTGGGATAGATTAAAATCTTGTGAGAGATTACCTAAAAATTATCTATTTTGAGATAGAAATCTCAAAGGTAGTTTAGCTCTGACAGCTTAAGAAAAATAACAGTTCAGAAGATGATGACTAAACCCGTGACACAGAAGCAGTAACATGAATTCAGAATATTCTACATATCCAGAAATGAGAGTGGCCTTGTGAATACCTTCACTCCTGAAACAGCTCTAAAAATCAACCTGCTGTCATCCACATGAAAGAAAGTCATAGGAAATCTTGTCAGCTTAATTCTGTAGCTTCAGAAGATTGTTTTTGTTTGTTCAGAACTGTAAATAACCCACACATATGAAAGTAGGTACATTAGGTATATGCTGGGAATACACAAAACTTCAAGGCTTGCTAAAAATTCCCTCTCAACCCCATTTAAAATCACACAAAACCCCAACCCAAACTTGACAGACATTTCAGAATGTAACCAAGAATGAGGTAAGTTGTTGTGTATCTTAGGAAATTTCCCTCTGATACAAAACCAGTGACTTGGATGCTAAAATAAGCAGATAGGAATAATGGTTATTTTGATGATTTTATAGCTTTAAGTGAGGCCACTTAGTTCAGAATTCAGCATATTAACTCAAAAAGCAAGACTGTTTTTTGTATCATTGTCATGGTAAGGAAACATTTAAACAGAATAAAAAAACACTAATTTTTTCCATGAGAAACTACTGTATTCTTCCTCCTCTCCAGATCTATTCTTATCAGTTGTAGAACTTTCCTCTCCTCCTCCACTACTAACCAACTGGAAAATATATTCCCCTGAGAGGCACTTCTCTAAAAAGATGAACTGCAGAAATAGCCCAGTCATAGGGGGAAATAAATTTTCTAAAAAGCAAAGTATGTAAGGTGCTTTGCATAGCTCCGTGTGTGACATATTACAGTAGTTATACTATTTATGCTGAGGCCTATAACTGAGAGAGATGACTTTACTCTGGATGAAGAGAATCAGCCTGTTGAAAGATGCCACCAGTCCTTCCTCACTGTTGCAACAGAACAAAATTAGTATTTCCACAGAGGCCCACTAGCATTTCTTCCTGCAATTTGTGGCTTCTTGGCTTCTCCTTGTAAGTCTGCACACAAGGGGAAAGTGTAATACCAAATCTGATGTACTGGATTCACTACAAGTGCTGCCAAACTCACAAGCTCCCCTGGTTTGGATCAACTGCTAGTCCTTGCTGGAGCAAAAGGAAATCAAAGTGGTGACCTAAAGATAAAAGGCCAATTATATAACGCTGTTACAAAGCCCTGAAGCATCCAAAATCTCCACACAAATAGGCAAGAAAGAACACAGGCAGCATAAGAACTACTAAAACTGAAGTTGTTCAGAAAATCCCAAATTACAAACACACCCTACAAGTCACTACACTGCAAAGATCCAGTGCCAGAGCACTCAGTATTATGTATTTGAAGACTTGCTTAAAATGCAGCACAAAAGAACTAGGGGAGCCCAATCTAGCTTTAAGTGCAGGAACATTATTGCAATAAGATGAGGGAGGTTAAGATTAGAGAGGAAATAAGGTAATTTTATTTGTTCTAAGGTAATAGACTGATAATACCACAAAAAGGTACAGACAGGTAAGGAATGCACCAAGTCCCACTCTGGCTTTGGCAGAGGGCAGAACATCTCCACTGCAGTTCTATATTATCAACCAAGCTATTTTGGACCTTTCAGTCCAGTATCAGTGACACACTGAACTAATGAAGCCAGCTAACCATACCTCCCAAATGATGGTTTTTTTCCCCTGGTCTCACTGAAGTCCTGGTAGGGATGCTATGAAGTCTGGGAATAAAGATGACATTCAGCGAAATTATACAAGTAAGATAAATATGTTTAGATGTTACTTGACTTTAAACTCAAAATATTTAAAGCTAAGAAGCAGTTATGAGAATCAACTCCCACAGCACAGAGCTGACAAGACAAACCAAAACAAAGAGTTGCCTCGTAACAGCTCTTTGGACATTTTAAAACAGTAACTGATGTAGCTGAAGAGAAACATGAAAGAGAAGATCAAAAGAAACAGAGATGATCAAGCCCAACACAAACTGGAAAGACTTCTCCTAATAAATCCATCTTTGAAGCATTTAGTTCTTTGATTCTTTTTTTCCATTCAGCAATCAGCACAACTGGATAGAACAATCTCCGTAGGGCAGCAGTTACTATGCTACAAGACCTAATTAAACCTATAAATTTGCTGTATCAAACTATTAGTACTCACTCCCCTGCTTTTCAGGGTGCAGGTTAAATATTTATTTGATCTTCCACTCTCTGTCTTAACTCTGCTTGGATAAAAGATGGCTAAGAGTTTGTTTCAGATGACTATGAGTGGTCCTACACTTTGCAACTTGAATTTCTTCTGAATCCCCTAAAACAGCAGCAATTCACAAAGGAGAGCACAAACATTATTAACAGGCTAAACCCATCTACCCAGCTCCACATCTTCCCATCTGTCTGCCCAGGGGGACAGCCCTAAAACCTTTAGAGAAGGCCAAAAGCACTGGAAGCCTGCAGCTCACACTCAGTTGTCTGTACTCTGAGATGCTGCTCTACCTGTAGAGGAACATTAGTACACAAAATTCAGAGCATGAGAAAGACCTTACAGCCTTCTGTCCAGATATGAACAAGATGAAGGAAAAGAGAGGGAAGCCCTTAAGAGTACATTGACTGGGTGTGGATTAAATTTCTCAGAAGAAAAGGAAGAATTTGATGTGTTTCCCCCTCCTTCCTTGCCTAATGTGAATGCGACTCTTTTGACATGTAAGATAAAAAACTAAAGAGGTAAGCAGTGAAAAATATGTCAGTGTTTCCCAACATCCTCACTATTGCTTTCTGCCTCTGTCAGAATGCATCTGCCTTTGACTCCTGTATCTGAGTATATCAGATGAAAAATATCAGCCATGCTTACCCTCACAGTCATGTAACCAGAGATTTCAACTACAAATGCAACCTTGACTACCACTGGGCAAGTTAACAAGTGCCTCTCCACAAGAAGTGACTTTTGATTTTCAGTAGTTCTTCTCAAGCAAAGTTCATCTAGGGAGTAACAAATCAACACAAGAAGCTGGTGTGTGAGTACACCTACCAAATACATTTTAGTGCAACTTTACCATTTAAGCAAAAGGTTTCAAAGAAGAACTGTGATCCCAGTGTCAGACTACAAACACCCCAGAGTGCAACTCACAGCACATGCTAAGCAATGGTTTGTTCTTCTGGAATAAAACCAGTAACAAGGCAGCCTGGCCATGCAGCACCACTGTTTTTGCACAAAAAAAATCCCTTATCTTTGCAATGTTCTTCCAGCTTTCTTCTGAAATGGTTTCACAGCATACGGCCCATTTTTGTGGTGAACACATGTCCAATTTAAAACATCCCAGGTTTTTATAGGATTCCTGTTTGGTATTGCCATCTCAACAAGGGGAATAATCTGTTATATTCACACAGCACAGAGCAACCTCTATGGACATACATGCTATAATGCAGAAAACAAGTCTTTAGTGTCTCTTCTACACCTTAAATCATACTTAGTGAAAACAACACCATGTAACTTAGTGTTCAAACATGATGCAACTTTTCTTTCACCCAAAAGGTGGCACTTACTAAAAAAAAGAAACAAAAAACCAAACTAAATTTATTTTTTAGAAATTATGTAAGTGACAATCCGTTCACTTTGAAGAATAAATCCAACAGGAGCAACCAGTAAGTCAGAATTTTAGGCAATTGGCTCCACCTTTAACTTGCCCACCTTTAACTTGCCTTTGTTGATCAAAGATGGAAAAGGCTGTTCAGTCTGAACACACTGCAATTACTGCACATAATCATAGCATGAAAACATTTTGTTTATGGATACGTACTTGAAAACTTTGTCTTTGGCATAAACTGGTGGATTTATTGCTACAGGAAGTTTTTCCTTGTTTTCTGCTAAAATTGCCTAGAAAACAGAAAACCACAAAAAGTTAATTCTAGGGAGAATGGATGAGTCCATTGCATGTCTTATTCCATTCCCTTTGGTGCAAATGAATTTCAGCAAAGTTACATTTTGACAGTTCTATTATGTTTTGTACTACGTACAGAAAAGAAAATCAGTACAAGAGCAGAGGCAGAAGGAAATCCTAACAGTAAAAAGGAGTAAGAAATAAGGCTTCAAGACCAGGGCACATCAACACTGCTGAATGACCCTGAGAAATTTTTGTCTCCTAAACATAAAAAAAAAAAAAAAATCCTCAAATCACAGCCAACCATATACAATAGAAGACAAAGTTGCTATATTTCCAACAAACTGGAAGACTAACCATTTAGTTGTGATACTTTGTTACATATGACTAAAAAAATTATACACACTGGAAGCCAATTCTGCTCCTGTGAAAATGAGCAAAATATTTTTTGCAGTCTTCAGCAGTAACCATGCCTGCAATGCCTCTCTCCATCCTGCACAGCCCCCCTCTGACTGCTAAAAGGAAATACACTTCTGCATCACTGCTGATGCCCTGCAAAAGGAAGCAGCTCTCGGAAACTCTGGGATAGGAGATGTGCATCTTTGGTGCAACAGCTCTTTGAATTCCAGCTGATCCAGACTGTCATAAGTTGCAGTGAGGTGCCTGTCCAGCCACAGATGCACCTCTTTACCTTTAAGGTTGGTATAGCAATGAAATCCTACGTAAGTGGAAAGACAAACAAAACCACAATGGTAATCTAAAATAGATTGGGCAGGACAAATACAATAAAATTCTTGTAGTCACTCCAGAAAAAGAAAGGAGCCTGTACTTTTAAGGTGAGAAGATTACAATTCTCAGAACAGTACCAGATGCATTACTGTGTTTTTTGCAGCTCAAACCCAGGGAGCTATTGAAATCTCCCTAGTCCCATGAGATACTTCCTCCACCCCAGACATTTGATTAGAAGCTGCCTCCCCTGACACTTGTTTCTGCAATCATTGCCCCATCATCACCCACAGTATCATCTAAATTACAGCCTTTGTGGTCTGTGTTGGAACCCAGAATTAGGTAACAAAATAAAAAACAGGTATAAGCCAAAATGTTGCTGTGACAACTCTCTCATTATTTGACACATAATGAGAACTGTCAGCAACATGGTATCTCTTTCTAGCTGTGTCACCTTTGGTGTCTAAGGATGTGGCATGCCCTGAGCTACTCCTCACTGGTCTGTGACCAGCTGAGACTTCCTTTTACTCTAGAATGTCTAGCAGTAGATGAAAGTTCTGTTGGTTGGTTCCAGCATCAGCAGAGCTCTCATCTCTCCTCAACAGCTGAGTGGCAGAAACAGTTTAAAAAAAAGCTACCTTGAAAAGATGTTTTCAAGGTAGAGTGGTAAAGGAGGATACTGGACTCATTTGCTACACACAGTTCTTTAACTTGACCTGATCCTACCAAAACAGAATTAAAATGTGCAAAAGTTGCCTTCTCTGAGACCACGGCACTTTTGCCAAGAGAATACATGCCAGACAAACTCTGGGTGCATTGCTGTTACTCTGTTAATGCAAAGTACAGCTCTTTCAAAAATGCAAAATCCCAACCAACCACTCTGCCTTAGGTTACAAAACAGCCTAGCTATTATGAGTGTACAGTTTTATTTAGCAGAAGCAGGTTAACTTCACTTCTGACTAGATATTGTTAATAACAAGCTGGATAGAGCATTTTCTGCCTCTCACCTCATAAAGAAACAGTTGGGGTATAGAAGCTGTATTTTGAATGCTATTAGTAGCCAGTACAGCATCCTCATAGGTATCAGTTTCCTCATTTTTCTAGTAAGTGAATCTCATGTAGACATTGTTCATGACAAGGAGATTCCAAACATTCATTTCACATCCTTAAAATATCCCAAATGTTTATCAGAAAGGAAACAAACTGAATGAATACTTTAGAAGAGTGCCATCAAATTAAAAATGTTTCTGCTCCAATGTTTAATGGCTCTAAACTGCAACATAGCCCACGATTCAGTTTGAAAAATTCAACTTTTCTTAAAATAATAAAACAAATCTTTCTATAATTCAAGACTGAACAGCAATGCTACAATAACAAATTCAATTAATAAGCCTATTAGGCAATGTATCAAACATCTACCTGGAAGATGGATGCCTCTTATGAAGTACTCTGTAGTGTGCTTATAAAAATAGCCATGCAATACAGCACAAAATATTAAAACTCGTTTATGTTGCTCCAGTATTTAAACACTTAGATATTAAGTATAAGACATTTCTTGTCTCACTGTGCTTTGAATTGTTTTTTTTATTTTAATGGCTGTCCTCTGAATCTATCTTTAAAAAGAAGCAAAATCAGAATTCTTGCAATGCTTTTCTAGACACTGCCTCTTCTTAAAAAAGATATGGAACTAACTTGTTAAAATCGTACCTGGTAATACTCATCTGGTGGCTCTGGAGTAGAACAGCTGACATCCAACACTTCAGTGGGAACCCAAGGTAACAAAACACACTTCCTGATCAGGCGATCTGTCTCCCCGTAAGCGTAATCACGAGTGACTTCATCTGCAGCAAAACCAGGAGAACCTTTAGGAACTGCCTTTCATTTCCCACTGAAAATCCTCAAATGACAGCTGTACAGTCAATACCAGCACAACTTTTGATATTTAAATGAAAAATTAGAGATCATTAAAGAAATGTGAGAAAAGAAGTATTATTTAGGATGTTTATCTTCTCCACAAAATGGAGGCATAGGGTGGCCCCTGATTAAGATTACAGGAATAAAATCATTGGCCTGATGTTTCCCAACTTCCAGAGCCTTTCTGACTCAAAGCTACAAATTTTAAGGGATTTTTTTTTAAAGCCCTCAGATGACTGAATTTGCAGTTTCACTAAGGTAGTGATGAAAGATTTAAATTCTCTGTCAATAAAACAATAGCAACATTTTTGGACTGGTAGAAGGTCTCTATCCTAAAATACTGAAATACCAGACAGAGAGAACTTTTATATTTGACAGTGTTATAAGAATGCAGCCATTTTGGTCTTGAAACATTTGTTCTACTGTGAAATGTTCAATGATTTTGTAAGAACTGGCCCCATTTTCTACTGCAAGCTTTAAAGAAAACCCCAGCTCCTCAGACACACACTTACCACCAGTTTCAAGGTCTCTCAAAGGCCAGAGAACCGTGTAAGCAATTTGCTGAGGCATATAAAACAGAGGTGCTGCTGCAAAACTCGGCTGGTCTGAATGCTGAATGCGTGATCCAAATTCATCCATGATGTACCAGACAGGAACCTTCTCCTCTGCAGTCTGTATGAATAAACAGAGGGGGACATCTCACACATATGGACTGCAGGAAAAACTCCATGAGACAGAGGCACTGGTAGCACCCCTACACCACTTCTCAGATTCCTGCTTCAGCCTCCTCTTTCTTGTGCTACTGCTACTGCCTATCAGACCCGCTTTCCCTGAACCAAACCAGCTGCTTCAGACAGCTAAACCAGCAGAAGGCTGCTTGGCAGGATTAGTTTTTCTTCAGTTTCTCTCAAAATCAATCAGCTAAGAAGTGTCTGAAGCTTAAGAGTGAAGGAGAGCAACACCACCACCTGCAACAACAGCTGGCTGCAAGTGTTGAGGCTGCATCATCAAAGCACCCCTTCCTGCAACACTCGTCATGAAAAAATCCTGAATGAGAAAATAAACTTTAAATTGCTTGGCAGCACTACTGTGACCTTTTTATGGAGGCAGAAATGGAGCAGAGACACTAGACTTGAGATATTTCTCAGAAAAGTGAACAGAAGACAAGTTCAGTTACAGGTTGAATGAACTGTCTTCTGGAAAATCACTTTTCAAGTGGTAACACAGATAATTCCATTTCACTCACAAGCTATTAATGACAAATTGAGAAACAAAGAGATTGGATAGAAAGACTCAGAGATACTGTTCAGATTTCCCTTTCATTTAAGGAAAAAGTCACAATGAATCCCCTTCTCAGGGATTTTTCAGACCTGATTCTACTGTGAGTTAAATTCGAGCTTAAATGATAAAGATGACCAGTCCAGAGAACAATCTCAAGACCCTGAGCTAACAGGGGCAGTCTGATCAGGCTCTCACTGTTCAGGGCTAGCCCTGCCCATTCCACGTAGGGCCGAGGCCAAAGAATTCACCTTTCTCCTCTTTAATCCAAAAGACTCAAAAAAACATTGGAGCTCCACTGTAAACCCTACAACAGGGTTTTCACCTGCACCCCAAGGGTTGTGTTCCCTCAAAAATGGCATGTGTGCCCTTGAAGGCTCAAGACATGTTGGTACAGTGCTGTTTGAAGGCTCAAGACATGTTGGTACAGTGCTGAAAGACTCCAGAGGGCAGGGTGACCAAATTTGGTGTGGTGTTATCCACATACCCTAAAAGCAGCATCTGCTCTACTTCCAATTAGAAGGAATGCCTGTAAGGATCTCTGTTAATATTAAAGTATTGGAACATATCCACCCCAAAATTTTTAGCATCCCATACAGTCTTACCCCTTGAGAGAGCTGGTAGGTCTGGCTGTACTTCCACATTTCCTGCAGCACCTGCTCGATGCTGCCCTCGTCCGGGACCTCTCCGTGGAAGGGGATGCCCATGAGGTTGGCCATCCTGTGCAGCAGGCCGGGCACGTGGCGCAGCTGGTGCCGCGCGTGCTCCGCGCGGTAGGTCCAGGCGTGGTCGATGAGGAACACGCTGCAGGAGAGTTTGGGTGGCATTACACCCCGGGGCTCTCTCACACACACAGACACGTGCTCTGAACAAAAGCTGCCTTTCCCTCGAGATGGTGTGATAGCTAATCTGCTCTTAGTCACAAAGTCACTCCCTGAGCACACACTGTGGCATTGCAGGAGCAACTTTCCAGCAGTAATTTACACTCTGGTTTTGCTCTAGAAAGCTTATGGTGCATTACTGATCATTTCCACGAAAATGAGGAGCAGATAAAGAAAAGGCACTCAGTTTGTGAGCTTATTCCCTTTAAAAGCCAAGAACACAAATGCCTTCCCTTTTTATCACTAATAACTCCACTGCATCAACCTGATATTCTTGCCTTAACCAGGAAAACAATACACTGTTTTGAAAAATTACTTGAGGACCTTGTTAGCCACAGGGTTTGTGACATCTGCTGTCATCTGTAAAGCCAGATGGAGAAATCTGATCATCAAAAGCCTGTATATGCATTAAAATAAAATGAGCAATAAGTTTTGATAGTTTCTATTTGTTTTGGTTTTTTTTCTTTGGGTGGGGGTGGGGTGTGTCACCAAATTATTTTTAGAAAAAACTGCATTGCATAAAAAAATTACAATCTAACCCAAAATAAGACCATACATATCTGGCACAGCTTCCCTTGACAAGTTTAACCCTTGTTTAGGCTGCATGACTTTTAGAAAAAACCACAGTTTTTCAAACGGAAGGGTTCTCCACATTTTGGTGAAATCATCTGACTGAACCAATACAGAGAAAAATCTGAATTCTACTTGCTAGCAAAATCCCTAAACCACACAAAAAATCCACCACAACACCTATATTTCCAAAAGCTAAAAACATGTCAGCTGTCACACAGGGCAAATACGGTTGAACAACTATTGTATCCCAGATTCCACACACACATGAAACCTCACTTAATTTTAAAATTAAAGACTCCAGAGAATGCGAAGGTCAAGCTCTTTCAAAATGTTAGCAAACAGGTGTGCTGGTGTTCTGTTCCCATATTCAAACACCTGAATGCTGCAAGGAAGCCCAAGATTATCACAGGAGCTGGTTTTGAACTTGATAATTCAAGTGTATTCTCAGATTTAGAAGGGTGATTACTTCGGTTAAGGCAGGGGTATAAAGGCACATACCTATGAATCTCTGTTGGTTTTACTCATCAAGCTTAATTTAAATTTTTAGGTTTTGCATGTTTATCTAAGATGTAAAAAGTATGAACAGTCTCACAGAAGTTTTACAGAACTGAGCAGAATTGAATTTAGATCTCCAGCAGAGATGATTTCATCTCAATGCTTTTTATTAATCTATGACAAATACCCTGTTCTATGTTTGAAACCAGTAAGAACACAAAAAGCAGTACTATAATATCAAGTTGTTTCTTACACAACTTTATACTATACTTTATGCCTCTTAGTCTTACATTCGTAACAGATAAGCTGATTTATAAGCAAGAGAACAGTAATTTGATACATTCAATTCCACACACGTGCACACGACCACTCTTGAATTATACTTTAGCCAACTGAAGGAAATGTAAGCTCACAGAATACTACTGTGAGTACCTTCCTGGCATGAGATTTGTGGAGATCACAAGTATTTCTTTAGTTTTTTTTCCCATAGGCACACAGTCTTGCAGATACAAAGGTTTGCTTTATTTCTGCAGAAATCATTTCAAGGTTGCCTTTTCCTTATTTTCTCCCCGAGTTTACTAAAAACCAATTTCTAAGTATCTTCCTGCATGACTTAAAAAGGAACCACATTAAGATATTTGTGCTCCCAGTACCCTTTGCAAGGGGTGCATCTTTCCTCAACCATGCAGCTATGTCTTAGAGGTAGAAAAGAGGATTTCTGAATAGGTTCCAACAAGTCTCAAAGCAAGCTGTCACTATTATTTTACGGTTTCACACTACTCAAAGACTGAACACTATTTTCAAAATCGCAACTCACCTATCAGGATTGGAGGCTTGAAGTCCATTCTCATTTGTTACAATAACTTTGAAACAAGGTCCATTTCCAGGATTTGGTTTCTTTTTAAATTGTTCTTCTATTTCTTCATCAACTTCTTCCACTTCATCCACCTCTTCTACTTGCATTATTCCGAAGTAGTCACCAGCATCAAATATCTGAGAAGTGCACAAAATATCATGCAACTGGATAAGGCAGCACCCTGATATGCACAGTGAGACACCTGCAGATATTTCTTCCCTGTAGTCTGATAAAAAATGGCATTTTTAACTTAAGAGATGAATGAATAACAGTATTTATTCTTTCACATTTTAACAGAGCTGTTTGTTTGGGAAGTTTCTTTAGTTAATATTGGCAGGAAGCTTTGTTGGTTTCTTTGGCACCAGCAGGTCTACTAATGATTGTATAACAGTTTAACGCCTCATTAAGAATTTTAGAGGCTGAAAACAGAATAGCCTTGCTCAACCTTTGCTAAAATCAGTAATTTAAGACCTGCAAAACCAAGTGTTACTCAGGCTCCACAACCATACTAAAGTACATTAAGGTCCCTGAAGAAAAAGAGCTTTTCCCAATTGAGTTCAGAACCAGTTAAGAAATCTCAGCCTGCTTCCCTCTCTCTTCTTTCCCTATAAAAGTAACTATCAGTGCTCACTCACCCCCAGGTAAATTGGGAGATTCCTTATAGTGCTATACATAAAGTTAAGTTTCAAACACTTATGTCTACTAAGGTGCTGAAAGGGGTTTGTTTACATTCTTGCCTACTCTGGATGCAACAACTCCATCTAGAACATAAAAAAAATTAGGGCAGTGACCACACAAGGCTCCCTTGCCAAACAGTGGGCTTCCATATCTGGCAGAACCAAGACCCTGCTGACCACTTTCATCATTTCAAAGTGAACACATGCTTTTAGGAAGACAAAAATAGGTAAAGCCTCAAAAGACTATTGAAATTTTTCAGAGAGAATTATTTTGCTAGAATCACTCACATACTACCTAATAAACCAGGCATGGGCAGCCAAATCTTTTGCCTCAATCTAATATGACTAAAAAGTAGCAGGGAGGGAGAAAGGTCTAAAGTGTGAGCTCTCGAGTTACTGGTTCAACACTCTAAACCTGCAATGGTTCAACACACAGCCTGCAATGCCACATTATTAAAAATCATTACTTCTATATATTGACAACTTCTTAGCTGTAAAATGCCAGTGGCAGCAACAAGCTTTCATTTGTTCATGTGAGTGTCTCTATAGGACAATTATTTTTGCTAAGCCTCAACAGGAGGGTGAGGAAATCAACTCCACAACTGTGAAGAAAGGCCACCTAGAAAAAGCAGACAGTTGCTCAAAGAGGGAGTGTCCACCATTACAGAGAGGAAGCCAGCAGGAGAACAACAGCTACTTCTCATCTTAAGCCACAGTTCACAGATCAGATCCAAGTGGAGAAGTATCTGAAATTCCCTTCTGAAGAACAGGGGATGGTATTTTCCTCTGGGATGGCTGAAGCCAAGGGGAGGGGGCCATGGTGATATGGCAATCATAGAACCTCTTGGGTTAGAAGGGACCTGAAAAGATCACCTCAGTTCCATCCCTGCTGCCATGGGCAGGGAGGCCTTCCAGATGCTAACAATAGCTAACAGCTATTAGCTGTTATTAGCTAACAGCTACTTAGCACACAGCTCCTTAGCTAAATGCTAAGGAGATGCTAACATACATACATCCATACGCATTTTTTTAGGGTAAAGAAAATTACTTTCCAAACAAACTTACTAGAGATTAAAACCACACCAATTAAAAAAAAAAAAATCAGAAACTTAGCTTCTTTTACTTCATCAGGTATCAAAATAGCAGTTCCAATTTATTTCTAGTTTTCCAGTTGCTAGAAGAGGATAACATTACTCAGTAGTAAGCAGTATCAAAACCTCTTTCTGTTCTAACAGTAGCCTCCACTGCTTTTTTAAGTCTCTGCATGGTTGCGTCGAAAATTTGTAGTTATTGAAATTAATGTCGCTGCAGGCAGGTCCCAGCAAAAGGAAGAGCCCTTCCCTGTGCTCACAACTAATTCTTGTCAGATTGACTCCCAGCTGGGTGAGCTCCCTGGTCTGGTTTAGGGCACAAATGCTAATCCCAGCCCATGGCAGCCAGAAAAAGCAGCATGCTAGGAAACATGTTCTACTCCTCCCTGAAGTGACACTTCAGTGCTCCTCCCTGGATCAAGGGCCATCCTCAACAACCTCATTAGCCAGCAAAGAAGTGACAGACAAGTGACTGCGAGTCATCAGAAAATGAAAAGTGTAAGTGTGACTCAGGGGAGCCACTTGACAAGTGCTGCAGCGTGGCACTGTGTGTGTTTTCCACAGTGGCTTTTGTCTTAAGGGGTTTGTGAGAGGGACAGGAGGCCAGCCAGCGGCTGACCCAGCTTCAGCTTTCCCTCACGACAGGCTCCACCCATTTACCAAACACCCACAATGAATACCAAGTGCCCCCACAACACTCAGGAGAAGCTGTCGTGTTTTTATTTTATTTTTTGTATTAAATATCATCTCAAGACTGAAAAATGAAGGGATTCCAAATGGCCTAAGCCAAAGTTTTGGTCTTTCCCTCTAACAAATTATCAGACACATGAGGCTGTAGCAGCTGCATTTAGCAAAAAATCTCCACTTTTAATACCTTTACAGAATTATGCTTAATGAAAAATTTCTCCTAGAAAATTTATAACTTTGTAAAAGTGAACTATGCGCATTCCTCACCCACAGCAAATCACACTTCTTGCAGCAGCAGCAGCTCAAGACCACCTTAATCAGTGGCTTTTTGTGAAGGTTTTGTTGTTTTTTAAACTCATAATTGATAATACCAGCAGTTCAACAGTTCACTGATGGGTTTGGCAGAAGCACTTCGTTGTCAGTGTGGATACACAGACAGTTTTGTGTCTCCTCTCTTCCTCCCTCCCTTCGAGCCAGGCTGTCACACTGAACCTATTAACACAGCAGCTCCATTAAGGGAATCTTAAGTAAGCTCCTTAAGCAAAAACCAGCTGGATAAGATCACACCACCAATCTGAAAAGTAATCTCTGGCTTGAAGCAGAACAGGGAGAGCTCACATCAAGTATTCCACCAGTGCAACCAATAACCTCTAGACAGCAAAAGGGTACCAACACGTTCCAGCGGCACAACTGCTTGCAAGCAAAACATGTTTGGGCAAAATCCTTCCCTCTTCATGTTCAGGTGCAGTTCCAACGTAACCAACCCCAGCAAACCAGAGAACTTGATACCAAAGCAGGCACATGTCTCGACAATTACCACACAGGCATCTGCAGCAAATTCTTTTAAGGCACAATGCAAACTGCTTTGAAGGCCACAGGTAACCTCTGAGCAACAGGCTGCCCTCCACTGCTCTGGAAAATAAAACCTAGCAGTATTATCATGCTGCATTCCTTCTAGTAATTAATTAAGAGCCTCCATTTCTAACTGGGATGAAACTCTAAGCAGTCTTTTGCCAGCAACATCTGAGGGCTACAACAATCTTCCTGCAATACACAGAAGCCTGCAAAATAACTTAGTGTATGGCTGGAATAGAAAAAGAAAAGATTATGAATAAAATTAGATGCAGGCACTGTATTTTCCACACTCATAAACATACTAGACACAATTTATCCAAGAGCATAAGAAACAACCACTACACTAGAAATAAAATTTTAGCACTTATAGTGAATGATTACACATGCATAGATTTTATTTTTCAAGTTTCTGCCAGAAACGCAAGAAGAATTTCCTCCCAAGAGATGCTGAATGCTAAATGCAAAATAAATAAATAAAGGGAGGTTAACCAATCTAGCAGTTATACCATGTTTTGAATGAGCAATCCAATTGCATAATGCTCTCAGAAGGAAACCTGCTCCAGCAGATCCCAAGGTAAATTAAAAAAAAAACAACCCAAACCTTCTACTTCTCACAGGCTTTGGTGTACACAATGGAGGGAGGGTGCATTCACTCTGTATGTTGAAATACGTGTGACAGCGTTGCAAAACAGCTGCTTGGGCTGGGTTCTAGAGGAATTGATGCAAGAGATATTTTTATCTGTATTACAGATAAAAAATTTTCAAGTTCTATCCTAGAAAGTTTTAATCTTTGCTGCAGGTTAGGACAAATGAAAAATTCCTCCCATTTAACATAAGTAACAAGGAAACTCATCCTATGCTCTACATCGCCCTCAGTTTTTGCCCCCTGAGTTATACTTTATTACCTAGATTCCCCAAACCATTTCACCCCTTCCCCTCACCTCCTTTTCTTTCTTTACTGCTGCTCCTCTAGCCATTCTGCATGGTCCAGTTCTAAGTAAGGTCCTGTAGCTCTGTCTCTACCTCCTCAAGAGGTTATCCCAGTCCACAGCACTCCTCATAGTAACTTTTCCTGGACATCCCAATTTTCTCAATACCCTTTTGCCCTTCTTCTGGGCAAAACCCAGAAGCTGCAGCAGTAGAGACAAGCACTCTCAGCAGCTTGCTTTATCTTCCAAAGCTCACTGAAATAATTAAGTCTCTTTTTCCACACACACGGGGACATTTAGTACAGAAGAGCCTGCTCAGCCACTACTGCAAGCGCAATTAAAATAAAGCAGCAAGTAAAATGAAGCAGCAGGAGCAGTCTGCAGTTCTTCCTTCTGCCTTTCCTCATCCCAGCCTCCGAAAAATCATCAGCACCACGAATCTCTTCTCACTCTATTGTTTTACCTACTCAGTGTTACACCCTCCCAGCAAAGCTGCTAACAAGCAAGGATTTCAGCCACAGGTCACAAATCACAAGCCTGCATTAGGTCACAGCACAGATTCAATTTGCTACCTCCATCTTCATGCTGGCACATGGAAACATAACAGCTCTCAACTTTGGGTCTCCTTGGCAGCTTTATACTGCCTTCTGTTCCATCCTCTTCCAGGACATCCCTTCTCGTACCCTCCTACCTAAGCAGAGCAGCAGATATTCCTGCTCCAAGTTCCTTGCATGAATACTTACTGAGGAGGGTGTAATTCCACAAGGAGTTTGTGACTGGGCATATGCTTGAGATAGTATAGATTTTCTGTAATCTTCTCTGTTTATTACAGAGAATACTCCTGTTATTAACACTACCACACAACAGATTGAAAGCAGCAGGAACATATTCAGACCTTTCCTGACTATAAACACTCATGTCATGACTTGCAATGCTTTTCTCCTGTTCCTACTTTGAAGCTGAGATGGGGAAAAGAATCATTCAGGTAGTTAGAAATTACTTTACCTGTACTGGATGTTAAACTGCAGTTCCCTCGTGTTCCCAACCATCCTATACTACCAGTTCAAACTTCTCACCCCATCTCACCCATTTCTTCACTGTTTATCCTGCCTTCCAGTAAACCACCACTAGTTGCTTTCTCCCGTTATCAGATCTCTTTCTCTCCCCAGCACTAGAAATTCATCTCATTCATATTTTCTTCTCCAGGTCGACTCCTCCAGACTCCCTCAAGCACTCTCAATTCTCCAGATGAGAGGTTTTGGGTTATGTCTCTTTCCTGCCTCAGTTCCTTGTTCCTTTACTCCCACAAATCAAAAACAGCTTTCCTCATCACTGAGGCTGGGCTGCAGATGTACAAACTGAAAAAAAAAGTCTAAATACAACCCGTGTCTTTACAATCTGTTTAAAATCACTCCTTTTCTTGTCTTTGTTTCTCTTCCCTTTCTCATCACAAAGCTCCAGGAAGCAAGTAGATGGTAGCTACAAAGGTGAAAAGGGATACTCCACCCTGCAGTGTGCCTGTGCCTCCACATTCCCTTAGTTCAGGGCCGGGGGTCAGCTTCACCTGAAGAAAACTGCCCAAGCCAGGTAACTCATGCACACATGAGATGAGCTGGCTGAGCTCTGCACAGTTATAAGTGACTGACCGCAGGGCAGACCTGTGTGGAAGTGAACTGGAAAAAAAATTAAAAATCAGGCAAAAGCCAATCCAAACCATAAGGGACTAAGATATGACAACATCCTGAGTCTAACAGTACTACCATTGCTGTCTTTTCTTAATTCTCTTTAGCATAAAAAGCTGAAGGGTTGAGGACACTGTCCTGCATTTGCCTGGGATAGAGATAATTTTTTTCGATTCATCACCTCTCTCCAATACTGTATCTCTAATCACTAGGCATTTCAAATGCTTCCAAACTTCACGCTGACAGCAAAAAGACGAAATCAGATATGCACAATACACCCGACGTCTTTTACAGCTCCGAGCTGCAGTCTCGGTAACACAACCCGCACCGTGCCTTTCCCACTATCCCCTGCTAAGCAACGCTGTGACTCTCCTCTCTTCTTCACCCAGGGGTGCAGGGGCTGCCCTCAGCATGGCTCTCCACGGCCACTTCCACGGCGTCCGCTCTCCCCCGGCTCGGGGCTGCTCCCTCAGCGCCGCTCTCCCCCGGCTCGGGGCTGCTCCCTCAGCGCCGCTCTCCCGTACGAGGCCGCCCCCAGCGCCGCTCACCCACCTCTCCGCGCAGTTTGCGGCTCAGGCTCTCCCAGTATTGCGTGGGGACCCGCGATGCGCGGAGCGCGGCCCCGTGCAGGGCCACGAAGGCCGCCAGAGCCTCCTCGCCCTCTCCCGCCATGGCCGGGCCGGAACGCGCCGGGCGGGGCTGAGGGCGGGCGGGGAGGCGGGAGCGGCGCTCGGGGCGTGCCCGGAGCCGCCGGGAACGCGGTGAGGGCCGTAGGTGCGGAGGGCGTGGGGGAGGTTTCTGACGCCCTGGAGGAGAAGAGCCGTCAGGAGGCTTCAGTCTGCTGAGCAGATGCGGGTTCTGCTTCTCTTTTGTTCTTCTTCTGCCCTTGAGCGTTAATAAAATTCACGGTGTTCGTGGTGCAGTGGCTGGCCACAAAATGTTTTTTATTTTCCTGGTGTTTTAGGGACTCTTCTGGAAGGCCCCGGCCATAGCCCCTGAAGTGGGTTATGGGTGGGGTGTGTGGCATGGCAGGCACTGATTGCTGGCCACAGCAGTGGAAATTGTTCTCTCTGAGTTGTGATGCTCAGGAAAAAGATAGTGTTAGTCATTTATTGAATTAAAGCTCTTTTATTTTGAACACTGACGAGGAAATTTTAACATGTAGGCCTGTCTTAAACATCTGTCAGTACAAGAGGGAATGTGTTTCTTACAAGCACCTGTAGCAGAGTGCTGGCTTCCCAGTTACTTCATTGGATGGTTTAGAAGAGATTTCTGAGAAAATCTCTTCCTTCCAAGATTTTGTGGAGAATAGCCTAAACCAGTTTAACCTGAGGCTTTTTAAACATTACTGGTAGCTTTGGTGTTGCCTCAGGTATGGTTGTAAAGCTCCAAGAGCAAAGCCAGGTGTCTGACACTGCTCAGAGCACAGGTCAGGACTTTGCTGTGCCCACTGTTGCTGCTGGGAGCACCCACATTGCTCCCTCTGCAGATTATCTGCTCCACAGACTGTGGAAATTCCTTTTCCTGCCAGCCCATCCTCAAATCAAGGATTCAACTTCAGTGCTGCCAGCACAGCACTGTGCTGGGAGGAGTGTCCGACAGCCCTGGAAATAGTCAAGTTCAAGAAATCAGGTCTAGTGGCTGGTCAAGAAAGCTTCACTTTCACAGACTACGGTCAGTGGAGAACGTGTCATGTTGAAGAAATACCTCTTTGCTCTCTGCCCTGTCTAGTGTTGCTGGACTGGTGTCCTCTGTAACTACCCAAGAGCAGCAACAATCTCTATCTCCACATAATCACAGAATTATTCAGGGGGAAAGTCTATAAACCAAAGGGCTACAATAGGTTGGCTGGGCAGAGAGAGAGTAGAAAAAGATTATAAATGGTGCCTACGTGCTGTAACTATACATCAGCACTCAGCAACTGAGGATCTAACTCAAATCTCCAGGTTGGATATCTGAATAGTAAATGCAGGCAAATTTTCCTCTTTGCCTGAGACTGTGTCTGCTTCACCATGTGCTGTGTTCCCACATTTCCTCAGCATAAAGGCTCGACTAGGATGTCTCTAAGGAGACCTCCCTGATTAAACAGCAGATCAAAAAATAGTTGGATTTCCAGTGTTCCCTGACTGTGTTCCCACCTTGCTACCCTGAGTTTGAGTGTATTTTTTGCTAATATTATGGTTTGGGAAAAAGAGGATGCCTGTGATGTTGATCTTGCCCTAGTATTGTAAAATGTGGAGTTTTGACTACTTACTAGTAGTCCTCCTGGGGACCTTGCTTACTGAAAAGGCTACCCTTCCCTCACTTCTGTCTTCGTCATGTTACGTAGTTAACTCAAATCTTTTACTTACCTTAAAAAAAGAAAAAAAAAAATCAGTATTTTTCCTTAAACAGACCAAGGAGGAGAAGTTTAGGGTGTCTTCATGTCTTTGTTCAGTGTCAGTGTTCATGTCTTCGATCATGTCCTGTCCAGAGGCAAGGGGAATGTGATCCTGTTTGAAGATGAGATTTACATAATTCTTTTTCTCACCAAGTGTAGGCAGCTTGTTTGCACTTCCACATCACTTTGCATGGGAGTTGTGGCTGCTGGCTGGCTGTTTGGGTGAGTTTGCAGGTCTGGAGGCTGCTGCTGATAAACTCCAAGTAATAAATAAGACACAGTAAGAGTCACTGATGGCAAGAATAGACTGTAAGTGGGCTCTTCCCTGACTTTTGTCCAGCACTTACCTAAATGTGGTCTTGCTCAGCTGCTGTGCTTGGCAGCTTGTTTTACTTTTTGGCTGTTTTTTCACAACAGCAGTAATTCCTGGAGCAGGGAGCGGGGGCCAGCAGTCACGATTTTCCTACCACTGCTTCAAGCACCGTGAGGCTTTCAGGAGCAGTCCTTCCTGCTCTGATGGATGCCAGAGCCACAGCCCAGTACCACTGCCAGCCTCTCATGAAAGCAGATGTTTGTGGACAATCTTTGTAAAGAAAAGTCACCACAGTATTTTATTCTGATTGCTTTCTTAGGCAGAGTGTCTGATTCACATTGCCTGAACAGTGCAGCCCTTACTCAAGCAATGTACTGTTGGAACCCAGGACATCTCTCTGGGTGCCCTGGATGGCTTGTGCCCCTGGTAGGGGCTCAGAGATCCTGGCAGGCGCTCGGAGACCCTGGCAGGAAGCCAAAGACACTTGGGAATTCGATCTCAACCCATGGAGCAAATTACCAACCTTATATGAAGAATTACAGGTCACAAAAGTTTAATTAGCATAATAGTAGTTGTCACAGAGTGGAAAGCAGAATTTTGGGATTTTTAGAATGGGTGTTTGGAGTTCCAAGATGGAGGAATTTGGGTGTTGCCTGTCCTTCTTCTTTCTCATTTCTAACCTCCATGTTCTGGGTGATGTTGGCACTTTTAGATTGGTTTAGAATAGAAGTAGACAGTCTAACATAGGTGATAGCTATTGGAAAATAATCGTAAATAAAGTACATGCAGTTTGTAGTATAAAGGACAACACCAGCCCCGTGGGAGGGCAGATGGAGTGTGCCTCGGTGTGTGCCTGCAGATCAGACCTCTGCGGGTCGGAAAGAAAATATTTTAGATAAAAGATAATAAACAGCCTTGAGACTGAGAGCTGAAGACTTTTGATTCCTTCTTTAATGGCTGGGTTGGAGGAAAAGAGACTTTTAACAACGTTCTCGGGGTTACCTTGACCAGAGGAGGTTTCGAGAATGTACTTGTTGAATTGAATAGGTTACCTTACATAGGAATTCACAGAGAATGCAAACAGGTCCCAGCAAGGCTGAGCTTACTAGCATTACCCCAGTCTAAAATAAGAGGATTTAGCCTTCTGGCACTATCCATAGGAAGCCAACCCATGGAGCCCTCGAGCCTCTCGGTCACAGTAGGCTCCATGACTTATCCACCACCACCACATTTAGTTCCTACCCTGCAGCAGTCTGCAGCAGAAATTTATCATGAGTTAGCATATGTGAAGTAGCATTTGTCCCCAACAAACACAGCTAGAGTTTTTCAGTTTTGTGAGTCTGGCAGTTTTGTGGCTTTATTCCAAATGTTTATGGCTGTCTCATCCAAATAGATCTGATGTGCATTCCCCACTTCATATTCCTGTTGTTTAACGTTAGAACCTTCCTCTTTGCCAACATGGCATGGAAACCTCCTTAAGAGAGGTAAGGATATAAGGGGCAGAAGAGACCTTAACATCATAGTGAAAAGGAGATGAATGGACATATTTTGGTGCACTTTAAAATAAAGCCTGTAATATGTTTTAAAATAAACCACTTGCTTTCAAGTCAACAGCTTTCTCAATGGTAAAACTAGAACTTCAGAGTGTGGAAAGCTGTGTTAGGGGCTTAGATGATAAGAACATAATTTGCTGTAAATATTTTATCATAGCAGTATATGTGAGTTAAAACTTCAGAGAGGTTTGTAAGAAGGCTGTTTTAAGAAGGGAAAATGTATTCTTTTGCATCAAAAAAGCATTGTGTGTAGCTTTTGCCTTCTTTCTTTGTGGACAGGTACAACTTTTGGGAAGGTTTTGCAACATCCACCTGCCAGCTGGAGTCTGTATGAGGTCTATCCCATACCTTGGCTACCCTGGGACAGTGGGGCTGTGCTGTCCTGTTGTGTGGCTGGATGGTCACCTGAGTGAGGAGGGAAACCCATGTTTTCACCTTGGAATGGGTGCCCAATATGAGCATAGAGCTTGGAAAGAGCCCTGGAGAACACCCGGCAGGTGGATGAGTGATCTTAGCAGGTTGGGCTCAGCCTCCTCTCTAAGTCTGACAAGAGATCAGTGTGTGAAGGATAATAAACCAAACAAATTGTCTGGCACAAACAATACTTCCCCTGAGTGTTTTCCCTGAAGAGACAAATTTACTGCACCCACATTATGTGCTGACATAGCATACACTGACAAGTACAGGTGTTTTACTCTCAAAGATACTCTCCCACTGCTCATGCAGTTCTAGGGTAGAGGGAGGCTGCCCTCGTTTTGGGGGTACAGCAATGAAAAAACACCTTGCCAGGCAGCTTCAACGATCTTGTTGTGTCCATGTAGGCAATCCAACATGCTGTCCTCAGTCCTCAGGCATCCTGCTGTACCTCCACAGCCACTGCTGCAGTTTTTCACCAGCTGCTTGGGTGTATTCACAGACAGATCTCTGCTCTTTCCTTTCCCATGTCTTTAGGCATACATAGTGTTGCAGTGGAACCCTCAGGGCCCTTGAGGACGGGTGAAGAGACAGGAATC
>VYZP01036124.1:1289-20078 GCA_013400635.1 Hypocryptadius cinnamomeus
AAGGCAGAATTCACACATTTCACATTTGTTCATCACTTAGTGCTTACCAAAGTCTTGAAGAACAATATTAAATATCTGTTATTTCATAAGTTGTTGTCATCAGTAACAAGTCCAATACTATATTTAATTTTAGCATTCCCAACAAGAAATAAGAAAATAATATGTGTTCATTAAAATTCTATAAATTCAGACTAAATCATACTTTATCTCTCTTTGATAAATGAGTAGATAATCACATATTTGAGAGGAAAAATTACTCTAAAACTGTGAATAAGGAAATATATGTTATGGTCATGCTGGAGAATTTAACCAGGAAGCACATCTGTTAATGTAGACCCTTCATTTTATGAATGATGAAAGAAACATAATTTATTATGGTCATAATCATGGAAAGATTTTGGTCAAAAAGACTAGATACAGCTTAGCTATACAATGAGGAAGGGAATGTATCCATTGTGACTAACCTGTAGAAAGAAATACCAGGAATCATGCAAAGCATTTGACACTTGTCTCAGACAATATCCTTGTTTCTAAGCTGGAGACACATAGATTTAATGGCTAGACCAACCATCAGTGTATAAAACCCTGCCTGGATCACCACATTCAGAGACTTGTAGCCAACAAGCCAATATCCAAATGGAGAACAGTGACAAGTGATGTTCTCCATCAGTATAGGGACCAGCACCTTTTAACATCTTTACTTTCAACACACCCTGCACCAGATTGCTAGTGACACCAAGCTGTTTAGCGCAGTCAGAATGCTGGAGGGCAGTGATGCCATCCAGGGGACCTTGACAGACTGAGAGGTGGGCTTGTGTGAAACTCATGAAGTTCATCAAGGCCAAGTGCAAAGTCCAGAACCTGGGTTAGGGCAAACCCAAGCACAAATACAGGCTGGGTGCAGAATTGATAGAGAGCTGCCCTGGGAAGAAGGACTTGGCTGGCTGTGTTCATGAACAAGAAGCTCCACATCACCCAGCAATGTGACCTCACAGCCTGGAAAGCCAATTGCATCCTAAGTGGCATGAAGGGAAAAATTGCCAGTAGGTTGAGGGAGGTGATTCTGCCCCTCTACTCCACTGTTCTTAGACTCCCACCTGGAGCCCTGCTCTGGAGACCTCAACGTAAGAAATATATTGACCTGTTGGAGTGAGTCCATAGGAGAGCCACTAAGCTCACAGGGCTGGATCACCTCTTCTATGAAAACAGGTTAAGGCAGCTGAGGTTCTTCAGTATGGAGAAGAGAAAGCTTTGGGAAGACCTTATAACAACCTTCCAGAACCTTATGAGGGCTTGTAAGAAGGTTGGAGAGGGACTTTTCACAAGAGTGGGTAGTATATGGAAAAGCAGAATGGTATTAGGGTGAAGGAGAGGAGGTTTAGATTAGATACTAGGAAGAAATTCTTTACTGTGATAGTGGTGAGGAACTGGAACAGGTTGACCAGTAAGTTTGTGAGCTCCTCTCTCCTGAAGAGAGAGACTAGGCTGGATGAGTCTCTGAGAAACTTAGTCTAGTGGAAGGGAGGTTGGAACAAGATGATCTTTAAAATTGTTCTATGATTTTATGATCTAAAACTCAATTTCTCATTAAGGGAAAGAAAAGGAGGAAAGTATTTATACACTGGCATATCTACTTGTATATATTTTCCTACTGGTACCTGGAACCTGGGTGATAGATACATACACATACCTACACATATATGTGCATATACCTTATATATAAAGACATATATGGGCACATGTAATAAAAATTGCGCATACATATGTGTATGTACAGCTATACATGGAAGAATGTGTATACATATGTATTTATTTGCATTGCATATGTATAGTTTTGCATGTACACACATTGCCTTAATACTCTTCTTTTTCAGGCTAAGACACTCATTATTTTGTTATTTTACTGGTTAGTGAATAGACTAAATTACTGTATGTCTAAGGACTCAGGTCTCATTTCTGATAGTGCCAGTTTTTTTCTGTTGGATGTGTTTGGAGTGTGTCAGTTTCTTTGTTTTGTTTTCTTTCTTGTTGCTTTAAATTCCATTTTGTTGTACAACTATAATATAACTGTTTTGTTTCACAAGCTTTTTTGAAATATCTTTAACTTAATACTTGTTTTGCATTACTGTTTATTGTCATAGACTGTTAGGAAAGCCCTTTCATCTCAGGATAAAATTGAATAACCAGTTAAAAATACTTGCAATATAATCTATTGTTGCAGAGCTTCAAGATGTTGTGTCTTGGGTTTTTACTCTTTTGCCACCCTCCAATCCTTCTTTGTGAAGTCATTCTGATATGGTGACCTATCTATACTTAACTCAAGAGCTTGCTCCTGCCTGCTTCCAGACCATTCTTTGAGAAACACAGCCTTTAACTGATTATTAATATGACTGCATTTTCTTCTTATCAGGTTTTGGATAATAGGTTTAAGGGCAAATAAAATATTCTGTAATAGTCATGAATGGAATATTATCTGTAAAAGATTACATATGTATGTGTAAGTTACTATGGTGTTCGTATACTGGTGAGCCTTGTTTACTTGTTAATTTATTTCTTCATAGTGGAGTATACACATCTTCCATCACAGTTAAGTGTTTAGTGGTTAGGTTAATGTCTGTTCACACAGTACATTTTGATTCCAGCCCAGATTCAAATGGATATTACACCCTGAGGGATCTTATACGGTAGAAAATAAGGTGTTTCAACCTTTGCATACAATACTTCTGACCACATGTGTATTTAATAAGCAGGTATCTGGGTCTTAAATTTGGACCTGATGGAGACTTCTCTGCATGAAGAAATTTGATATTGAAATTGCAAGAAGTGGGTCTTTATAAAGATGGTTTTCAATAGCAAATTTTTAAGAGAGTATACAGACTACACTGCATTTTCCCCAGCATAGGAGTAACTACAATTCCTTCTGTAGCAAGAACAGATGAAGACATTTTACTTTTGAGAAACAAGAGCACCTATGACTGTGAACTGGCAGTACTCTGAATGTAGTTTTACCTTGCTGATTAGCTCCTTCCTCTGCAATACTGAGGAGACAAAATAACAGCATCTTCCCAAATATCTGCTAACTCTGAAACCTTGCAAACTTCAATCAAAATGCAGATTTTGTGGGCTTGGATGTTTTGTTGTCTTCTTTTTTACTGTAACTCAAACTGGTGTTGGTTTCTAAAAGCTCTCTTAACTTTCCACAAGCTCTGTAAAAGAAGTTGCATTAGTAACAGACATTAATGTCAATGAATTTCCACAAGTCAGCTATGGAGACAGTAACACTGCTAGTGCCAGAAGACGCTGATTTTCTCTGTGAGCTTTAGGATCAATATCACCAAAAATATTTGCCAACTAAATGATGCTAAACTAAGCAGCACAGTGCACATTGTTAGGCATCTTGATAATTTTAGAGGCATTCAAACTTGTGATAAACTCAAAAGAAAAACAGTAGAAAGTCACTCATTAAATCTCCATCAAAAACTCAAACTTGAAAGACTATAAGTTACGTTTTCTCTTGTTTATTAAGATGCTTGAAGGTATCATTAAGAATAGGATTTCTCCTAAAGAGAGGGATCAATAAGAGTTGGTCTAGCATAAGATATAAACTTATTAGACCACAGATACTTTCTTCCTTTGCAAGTGCTTGCTGAGAGAATTATTCACTGTATACAACACCATAGTGACTCCAGAAAATTTAAAAGGTCTAAACACTGAAAATTACCAGACAGTATAACAAGACGGTATTTTTTCTATACTGTCACATGGTTCATGTGTCATTTTTCTTTTCATAAAATGTCCATTATATACAAAATTTACCTTTGTACATAAACCTAAACAATAAATGAAAGAAGAAATTTCTTTTTCAAAAGAAAGAATCAGGATAGATCAACCCAGAACTTCCTACACAAATAGTTTCTGAATGAAGTCTATTTTCCATATAATAATCAAATGTTTCCACATGAAAAATAAGATTTTCATCAATTTGCTGGATGGCACAAGTGCTGCATGTGTACATTGGTAAAAGGTCAGGTTTTCAAATCTCTCTGGTATTCAGCATAGTTTTGCTTTCCCATTTCCCTACCAACTCCTCACCATCCATATAGTATTTTTAAAAAAGTAAGAACATTTTACATTTGACAAGACTATCTGTCTCTAGCTTGGAACTAGAGCTAGCTAGTTTTTCTGGTTTATTTTCCCAAATAGCTCAGCCTGACACAGGCAAGAAGCAAAGAAATTTTCACATCAAGTGATTAAAGCTTAGAAAAATTGGAAAGAGTAAGAAACAGGATTTTTCATGGAAAGCATTAGGTAATTTAAAGATATATATTAGTGACAGTTCTTTCATATTAAGGTGTTTATTTTTTCTCAGATTATATATTTTTAAGTTTCTTCTGAACAGTTTTATTAGATGACAGAAAACTTTTGTGTCAGAGAACTATTATTTCTTTTGAAAAGTTTCATGCTCTATATATAGTAATCAAAAGCACAGTTCTTTCTACATTTCAATGTTACTTCCAAAGCAAAGATTATGCCAGTGGGCCATATAAACTGAATTTCTTGTGGATTTACTGTCAATGTAACTTCAAAGACTGTTTACATGCAGGTCATTGGGTGACACTAAGTATCTTTCAAATGGTAGCTAAGAAATATTTTCCTGAGAAAGTACTGCTATTGGCTATTGGAATGCTCTCCCCAGCCAAAAGAAACACATATTCCTAACTACTCACACACCTGCTGCAAAAAGACCATAGTGAAATAGACAAATAAGAGGTGTAAAAAATTTGGGCAGATTCTTTGAGTGATTGTCAGTTTAAATTTGAATCAATTTAAATTTAAAACTTTACTAAGATTTTCACAGATACTTGAGGTATCCTGGGATGAAAAATTATGTTCATGTCTGGTATATCACACTTTTATGTTACCTCAGTCTCCATCAAAAAATGGAGACTTTAGTTTACAAAAGATATTTACGTGGATGATACATAGTTATCTGGTTTTATTAACAAGGTGGTGTTCAAGGATTGGAACAGATAACCTTGGAGGTCTTCCGAACTTTAATGATTCTATGAATAAGATCAATGAATACTCAGTGATTGGCCAACATTTTAACTTGTGTTATGCATAACCATGATGAAAATTCTTTACATCTTATGTAAGTTTCCTTTCTAGACTTCAAGAATAAACCTTCTTGAGGTCAGACAATGCTGTGATAATTGGTATTAATTCAGTTTTTGACAGACCCAAGGAACATCATCAAAATAAAAGACTTTTACTTCAGTATTTTCAGCAGGTTGCTATTCAGTTTTTGCAATGGGAATGAAATTTAATTTTCATTTTTATCATGTTACTAGCTTTCCTTTAAATAAAAAAATCTTGATTTTTATTTGTGACTGATTGTACTGATATTCCGTTATCTTCTGAAAGGCCTTGTAGAGAGATCTAAACAAACAACACTGGACAATCACCAACTGTATGAAGTTTGACAAAAACAAGAGCCAGATTCTGCACCTGGGATTGGAGAAATACTGTATGTATGGACAGACTGAGGAATGAGAGGCTGAAGAGCAGCCTTGCAAAATGGGACCTGGGGGTCCTGGCTGATGGCAAGTTGAACATGAGTCAGCAGTGCCCTGGCAGCCAGGAGGGCCAGCCCTGTCCTGGGGGCATCAGGCACAGCATCACAGCCAGGCAAGGGAGGAGATTGTCCTGCTCTGCTCTGAGCTGGGACAGCGTCTCCCCGAGCACAGTTTGGCCCTGCAATAAAATACGGATATAAAGCTGTTTGAAAATGTCCAGAAAACGGCTATGAAGGGGATGAAGGTCTGTAAGAGAAGCCATACGAAGAGCTGAGGGCAATCCTCATCATGGGGCACAGTTTCCTCATGAAGGGAAGAAGAGGGGCCTGTGCTGGTCTCTTCTCTTTGGTGATTGGTAGTAGGACTGAAGGGAATGGCATGAGAGTGTCAGTGGAGGTTTAAGTAGGATATTAGTAAAAAGTTCTGCACTCAAAGGGTACTTGGGCACTGGAACAGGCTCTCCAGGGAAGTGGTCACCGCTCCAAACTGAAACAGTTCAAGGAGTGTTTGTACAATGCTCTCAGGCACAATGAGCGCTTCTTGGTCATATGGGTGGTCATGTGCACAGCCAGGAGCTGGACTTCAGTAATCCTTGTAGGCTCCTTCCAGCTCAGCATATTCTATGACTTTATGGTCTCAAGAGTTCTCTTCTACAGGAACGAAAAAAAACAACCAAAAAAGCAAAGAACAAACAAAAGAATTTGCTGCACACAAGGAAGTGAGAACTCATCTCTTAGAGAGAGTAAGATAATGGTTTAAAGGAATGAAATAATCTCTGCACTGATTATTTTAGATAGTGCTTTAAAGTGTAGTGTCTGCCATTATCTTTATGTGTCTGTATTGTTTTTACTGACAAGAGACGAACTGTGATGAGCATGAATTCACCAGTAAATCACAAAATCTTAAAATATTACCACTTTTATTTAACATACCCATATTTTCTTATTTCACAGCAGTTGCCTTTCAACTGAAATGGAACACCTCACTATTTTTAAAACAAGCTAAAATAACCACAGGAAATATGTAGATCAAATTTTTTCAATTGTGACAATATGATATATGGTCTTCAACATTCTCCCAGTGGGAAGTGGAGGGGCAGGTACCAATCTCTTTACTCTTGTAACTTGTCACAGGACTGGAGGAAATAGCAAGAAGCTGATTTGGGGGAGGTTTAGGTTGGATATCAGGGCTGGGCACTGACAGGACTCTGAGGCTCATGGTGTGACTCTTGGGGATGGTGCTGGGCAGGGACAGGTGCTGGATTCAATGATCCCTGTGGGTCCCTTCCAACTCAATATATTCTGCAACTATGATTTGATGATATGTTTTCTGAATTTTAGCAAAGAATTCATCAGCACCTGGAAACCTCCATGCTTTTTTTATTTAAAATTGTTCAGTAAGGCTTTCTGGTTAAATTTCTAGGTTATGTGAAACCTTGAGCAAGAATTTGCTCAGAAACTGCATCAGAGTAATGTTTTTCCCAGGAGACACAGTTAACAGGCATATCTTTTAATCTATTTTACTTTCTTTCCTTGTCATTCTCAGGAAGTGGAAATGGATTGCTCTACCACTGTGGTAAATTCCACCAATAAATTGCTGTTCTTCAACTGAGTATTAAAACAGATGTTATAAAGTAACTCAGAAGGATGACAGTGGTAATCAAGGTTTTGCCCATTGCCTACCCATTCCCCACACTGAGAAGAGTATAGATAGGGAGTTGGTTCTGGACTCACAGTCTCACTTTTAACAATTTGCTTCCTGCACTTCATATCCCATACTAAGTATTTTTAAAATTCCAGGTATTTTTTAAGTTCCCTGACCATGTGATTCACCTCAAAGGAAAAAAAAAATTATTTTTCGTGTATTTTCAATGATTTTTCAAGATACAATGAAATTAGAAAACAAAAGTGGGATGAGAGGGATGTGTGTTTACATGTAAAGAGTACCTATTTCCTCTGAGCTGTGGTTTTATGGGGAGAGGTTAAAGAGTGATCAGAAGGTAGTAAAATTATGGGATCATTTCTATTAAATGCAATTCAGTTGAACAGGACCAAGTGCAGCATCAAAATATAGCAGAGCTGATGGAGTTTCTTTCAGTTGAGTTTAATTTTCTTTTAGATTTTGAGGTTATCGGACATAGCCATTTATCTGCTAGCAGTGCTTGAAATTATTTAAATTTGCCATGTGGAAATAGTCAATACAAAAGTAAACTGTGTATACAGTTTGCTGAAGAGTGTATATATGAAACACATTATTATCACATTGAAAAGAATTGTTGTAGAACAAATTGTGGGCATATCCTAAAAAAGTACATAGATGGAATATTTTTCAACCCTATACAAAATGTGATGAAAGAAGGCATATGAGCTGTGTGAAAATCTCCACTCTTATACATCTTGTTGCAAGTCATCTGAGAGCTAGGTGTTCTGGCACTTTTGAATTGGAAAAATATATGAGCTGCAACATGCCGTTTATATCACCAGCAAGCCTGAGAGAATAAGTCCCTCTGGGCTTCTTTGTTGCAGATCAGAAGGTGTCATTTAATAGCAGACTTTTACCTTCAAATTGAAAATGAGAAGGAAAAAGATGACATCAGTGAGAAAAACAAAGGTAAAAGATGTGGTGTGTACTTCATCGTTCTTCTTACATTACTTTAGCACCCTAAGGGATTAATAAGAACAGGTTCCTGTTCTGCCTGCTCTGTGCAAACAATTTAGGAAGTGTCCACACAACCTATGGAAGTTTCCACAAAGGAAGCTTCTTCGGGCCTTCTCTCGTTCTTTGACTCTCACTGTTTCTCTTTTACTCTTCCTTTGTTAAACATATCTACTTAAAAAACCTAATAAATGTTGGTTGGGGTTTTTTTCATATCTTACGGAGAACAAATTTTAGCAAGGAGAATAATTACATAGCTGAAATTCTGCTAATCAGTCTTGAAGAATTCTTTGTGTCTTGAACTCCTATCTGCTAAGACAGCAATTAAGTAAAACAGGCCATTTCAGGCTTCAAGAAATCAAAAGAAGGAAATCCCAAAGAAGTTTCCATTTTGCACTGATTTGCATAACTCACTAGGTGGATTCCAGGAATTGCTCTTAGGATTTTTCCCCAAAGGATTTTTTAACTCCAGTCTACTGGAATGAATACTGACTCAGCTTTACTTATTAATTCCTTATTTTCAATAATTTAAATTTGAAATTATTGAAGAAAACAGTCATGTAGGCTCTCTTCAAAATCAATAAAAGGAAATGGGCTTTTCATGTGCTCTGTTCTAGTTAGTGGTCTAAAGTCCATTTATTGGCAATAAAGAGAAATAGGCACTTCAGGACAGCAATTCATTGAATCCTGATGTAGATATCTGACAAAGATAAATTACTTCCTCAGACTGTGTTACTCTATACTTAGAGTTGTATTACTCTGTCCTGACTAAAAAGAGGTTCTGCTTTCAGTTGTGGGTATCAAATTTGTAGATTTTGAACTTTAGGAGATGTCAAGACATTTTTAGTTTTGTGAATCATAGTAAAATATTCTTCCACTTAACATACTACCATAAAACATTATATTGCACTTTTTCTTGTTTCATAGAAAGCATTTTCTTCAGTGATATTGCTGTTGGTAGAGAAAAGGATGAAGATTTCATGAATGTTTTGCAATATAAGCAGCTTTCAAAAGCATTAAATACTATACATATCTAATAAAAGTCTCATGGCAAGGGGAGCTCACTACTGAAGAACCTCTCCCTTCAGCATTATCTCACCATGTTTCTCTCTGTGAAAGTGTATTCAGCTTCTGTGCTTAATTGATTTCTAATAAAGACGGAACACAGCAGAAACTTGTGGATTTCATCAGGGTGCTTTCATTTCTCTTGCAGATAAAATTCAAGTGTAGAAATACAACTGCAGCCTCTGATAATTTTTTCAATGTTCATACTCTGGTTTAACTAGCTCTTTCATTTCTTTTCTGGTATCAATTTACCTATGAGAGCAAAGCCTTCATAGTGCCGACTCTTCAGAGTACCAACAAAGTACAAAACATGAGCAGTATTTCCTAGAGGTAGCGAAGATATACTGCAGTTTTGACTTAAAAGATGACAGCAACACTTTGGTGTAGTCATTTTAAATGACTTTAGTGTTTCCCTGTGAAAATTCAAATTTCAATAAAAATGTATTACTAACTTCAAATAAACATTCTATGATGTATGGATATTTCCAGATTTACAGTATCTTTTGAGGAAAAAAAAAATATATTGAAGTAGAAGGATGGCACAGAAGAAAATGAGACAAATTCATTTTATAACAACATAATAGATAATTTTAGAATTTATCAACATAAGATTTGTGATTAATTGTGAAATTCAGATTATTCCTTTCAATGTTTTTTTTTTAATATTTAAGAATTCAGTGTTAGTTTGCATAATTTGCCTTTCAGTTTCTTCAAGAAATTCACACTTCTCAAGTGGTCAGGTGTTTTCTGTCTCACAATACATTCGCTGTTGTTATCTAAGTCATGGAAGTTTTAATAACACTATTTTATTTAAAGTTATCCTTCTCCCTACTATGCAAATGATTTATTTCTTGAGAAAGTTTTCCAGGAATAGCCTGGAGGCTATATATGTTATGCCTAAGATTTTCTGCTGTGACTTTTAGCCTTTTAAAGAGTATTTTCTCATAGGCTTAAAATCTGTACTTTTAAATTTCAGCATCTCTTTCCTGTAGCCTTGAGCAGTCAAAACACATCAAGGGTTTTTTGTGTTTTGAGGATGATTATAGCACTATAAAACATATTTATTGAATGTGGTTCCTGAATACACCCACATTGTTTCCAGCTCATTATTTGTAGCATACACATTTCTGTGTTCCCTCTCCTTAAGTATTCCAATTCAATTTCTGTTCTTTCTTTTTCCTCTGGATTTCTCTATCAAATTTGCATTGGCCACTTTGGTAAAATGCTAACTCTGTTAAAGAATTTCATTTTGGAGGCAAAAACACAGACTCTGATGAGTCAGATCAGCTGTTTGTGTGTTTGTTGTGCCATTTCCATCAAAATGGACTTCATTGGAGAAGTTCTACTGTTTCAGATTTTTATGCTAAGCCAGTTTGTTTTGACAGACATGGGTTTGTAAGTGATGTATAAGCAACACAGATCACAGATTGGAAGACAGAATAGATAAGAAGACAAATCGGATCTTGAGGAACAACAGAGGCATTAACTGTTTCAAATATAGATGTTCAGTTGCTGTCTCACGTTAGAAAACAGTAACAATCAACGCCAGAGAGAACAAAGCTTTTTTTCATCAATTACATTTGTCTGTAACAATTTCTATATCTTTGACATGGTTTCAAGTACATACCCATTCAAAATTCTTCTCTCTAAGCAGTATTTTTCTAAGTTTTTTTCAGCTAGACTAAGGATTTTCAGCCATAATTTCTTCTTTCAGTGCTGCACTGGAAATGGGAGTACAGTCTCAGCCCACTGCCTCAACACAGAGGCTGCCCCACTGCACAGCAAGTAGAGACAGACCAGACTGCAGCCATCAGACAGGTCCAAGGTCTGACTAAGGGGGTCTGGTGCTCAGCCAGACAGAGGCTGGCTGATGGCTGGGGCACAGATACCAGGCAGGGCTCTGGGCCTCAAAGCAACTCTCAAGTCCCAGGGAAGGCTTTTCATGCAGCTCTGTCTCACAACTGCACTGTTCTGAAAGAAGTCTCATCCAAAATTAACAAGCTTCACTGTATCAGAGGTGACCTTAAGTTTAGGTAGTCACAACCTCAGTGTGTGGAGGACATTGTAGGGGTTATTCATGTAAACAAAGCTCTGACACAGATAATTTTAAAACATTCCAGTACTCTTCTCAGGAGCTGCCTGTTTTCTGGAGTCCTCTCCTTTACCTTTCCTGGTGTATACTACATATATATGTATATAGATACAATGGAAAAAATATTACTTTGATAAATGTAGACAGTAGATTACTAGGGAAAGCTGTGCAAGGTGTTTCATGAAAAAAAAATAGATGAAAGCATTTGTATATTTTCTTCTTATTTTCCTATAAGCTGCTCAATTTTTCCAGAAGACTAACTTTTCTTACATAAAAAAAAGTTGCAGCCATTGACAGTCATAATGGCGTTTCCTAGGTCAAATACCAAAATTTCAGGAATAGCAATGGCAGTAGGTCAAAAAGGTTATAACTCAGGGTCACTTTGGTAAGAAACCTGAAGATGTGACTTATGGACAAGATATAGTGAACACCTCAGTTAGATGTCACTTTTCATAAATGCTTCCTTGTCACACAGAGTACATTAAGCCCAGACAAAGCTAACAAACAAAATTAACTAACAAAGTTGACTAACAAAATTAACAAACTGAAGCATCTTTGTTCAAATAAAAAGATTTTTTTTTAATGTACAGACATTGAGAGGACATCAGCTGAAAATATATTTCCACACAAGCGATACAGATGAGAGAAGGCATATGTAGAACACACATACTAAACTTCTCATTAGATCATTTCCACTGTCACAATAAAGTGGAACCAATGGGTGTATCTTGTATTTGCTGAAGGCATGAAATCTTTGAATATAATAAAACTTCAACCAAGAATGTGTCTTAATGAATGGCCTTTGATGGCATAAGAGGGGGAATTTTAAATGCTTGATGCAAAAATTTATTAGGACAAGATTTTAGCAAAAGTTCCTAACTGTACCTGAGTGGCATTCACAGCATTTACTGGGAATTGACACCATTTTTTCACAGCATTTTTTGCACTGGCATAAATGTAGATATACTGTTGAGAACTTTGTGATAAAATACAGCACATCTAAAAATTTCTAGTTCAGATACATTAGTTTCAGGCCTTTCCTCCACATCAGGAAGCAAGAATGGGTCTATACCAGCCACAATCACTCTTAGCTGCAGAAACAGCATCTGTTTTTATATCCGTGAATGTATATGTACATATATGAGTCTACATACAAACATTATAAAAACATTTCCTCAGAAACATATGACAATAATAGTGGCTACAGCTTGTCATTTACACACTATGTTGGGGAAAACAGGGCATGATTGGACTGAAAGCAGTGTTCATATAAGAAGCTAAAATGTCTGTGTGCAAAGTGGATATTTATGTTAAATCATCATTTAAACATCACAGGCTATCAGAGAGCCAGCTGAAGGTGAAATCATTTGTTGGTTACTGCTGTTTTTCGTCAAATCTCTTGTGCCATGATAAACGTTTTAGCTTATACTTAAACAGACCATGCACCACAAACTTCCTCTAAATTATTGTAAATTAAAAACATGTACTAATACTCCTGAAATAACATCTCTTTGGGTCTTGTGCATTTGATGCCTAGCTGGGTCCAGATTGATTGTTTACAAGGATTATTTTTAATCTTCATGTCTGCAAATCTTTATTCTCATCCATGCAATTAGAAGGAAAAAGAATATCTGTATTACAATAAGTTATTACTGTGAAGTATAGTTACAACCCCAAAAGTTAACTGCTTTTCTGGAAGCAAACTACCTTCCTCTGGATCTACCCAGCATGTACCAAAGACATACAATGATCTGTTCTATTGAGAAGTTTGGTCAGCAAGAGTATTTCTTTCCAACTATTCATCTAAAGTTGCTGTTAACTATCCCATAAACACAAAGCCCGTTGTCAGAATGTTTAAGTAGGTTATGCCAATTGCACCCTAAAATCCAACAAGCATAAATTATGTCCTTTTTAAGAAAAAACTCAAAATATGGGTAGGGTTTGATTCTGTTTTCTTCAATCACAGAAAGACACCAATATACATGAGGTTAAAGCAGGTTTCTCAAAATCAGACTTTTGATGTTTCACTCAATCCTCCTCAGCACTGTAAGCCTGTTTCTTCAATAAGTGTTGGAGGAAAGTGAGAAGACTGTGGGGAATGTGCATGTGCAAATGTGTGTCTTTGGGGGAAGGAAAGAAACCATAACCTGTGCATTAGCATAAATAAGCTTAGAAGAAATATGCAACACTCTTCTCGAAACATGCAACACTCTTCTCTCACTCCTGCCAGCATGGGGCTAGGAGCTGCCACTCAGGAGAGTCAGGAAGAAGCTCAAGCTGCTGACAGGATAGAACAACTCAAAGCAACTGATGAGCTCTTAGTGTCTTCAAGGAACTAATGTGGGCTTCTGACTTTTGCAAAGGAGTCAATAAATTGCAGCCACCCACAAATGTTCAAAAGAACATTTGAAGTAAAGAGTATTTGAATTAACTAAATTTAATTTTATTTTAATTTGCTAGGGTCGAAGAAGAATAGTGTGGTAACAGGGAAGCTTTAAAGCTGCAGAAATGCAACTGAACAGTGGCGATTAATCTTAGATGTGGTGCTCTATTATGTTGACTTTCATGTACCTCAAACCATAACCTGCTTTTCAGTATTATTTGGACATATTCTAATTGCGGTTGATTTTTTAAAGATTAAAAAATTCAGAAGTCAGACCATTACACTCCTAGATAGTCAAAGCTAGACTTAATTTTGGTGCAGCATATGAATTCATTATTCTAAAATATCATTACAATGTATATGACATTCTCTGTTAGAAGTGAAGCCATATGCAATGTAGACATATTGTAAAATTCCCCATATTCTATCTTCAAATATAATTTTGATGTTTGAACTACAAAGCACTTTGCATTTAAATGAAATGTTGTTGCACAGGGACAGAAAATGGTCCTTCTGGGTCCCTCCCAACTCAGACTAATCTGAGATTCTGTGAAAGTTTCTGGTTTATCCTGGTAGAACTATTAAGGTTATATTACAAAACAGCATATATCCATGAGAAAAGAGGAGCACAAAGAAAAAAAAAATTAGGAAATCCACATAGTATCACCTCCACCCATAAAAAGGACCCCAGAGACACTAAGGGTTGAGGATAGGGTGTGCTGGTACCCAGGATAGCACCTCCAGCACTCACCAGGCACCTCTCCAGGAAGTCCCAGGGAGTGTCAGTTCCTGGACCAGGTTACTTCCAACACTGTGAGGCTGGGGTGCTCTCCAGATCTCCCCACAAACTGAGACATCCCTACCCATGTGTGGGAGGTAGTTCATGGGGTGTAGGAGCACAAGGCATATGGGGATGTGCAGTGGAAGAACCAGAGGAAGAAGGCTTGGGGATCAGTGTGATCTAAGGCAGAGAAAGAGTAGGAAAAGAGGTTTAAAATGTGATACAAAGGGCCAGAAAGGTGTGAACAGAAGATGGCCAGTGTGTTTATGGGGTCATGCCCAGCACCTATTCCATCCCTATCTTCTCTCTGATCTCCACTTATGTTTCCTGGGCAAGGAGCTCTGTTTCATGTGGCTGTGGGAGGGGACTGTGGGTCAGGGTCCATGTGTCCATGGTGGCAGCTCTGGAGCCATCACAGCTTCATGTGCCAATCTGTGATCACCAGAAAATGTGTAACCTGACCTGACAGGAAGGGACCAAGTGCCCCAGGATAGAGTTGTGGATATCTCCAAGCAGGAGGCACCTGGAGGGCTTGGCTCATGAAGGTAGTAGGGTTCCAAGACTAGCACTGGAGGTACTATGGAGGTGCAGGTCGTGTGAGAGACTTGCCAGTGAATGTGTGGGCATGTGTGCATGCATGTGTATGTGCATGCAAGGGTGTGAGAGAAACACAGGAGGATCCAGGGGAAGTCTTCTGACAGACCTCATGTTGAAGCACTGATGTCAGGAGGTTCACACTTGTGTGTGTGTCTGTAAATGGAATTCTATACCTATGGCAAGAGTACATATGTGTCCTTGGTGTTTGCATGTCCAGGAAGCAGCCTCTGGGGGAACTGAAACCCAGGGGAGGCAACAGTTCAGACCATGGCTTAGCCCTGCTGCTGGAGGGATCACCTTGGGGTTTTATGTACATATATGTATTCCCACTAAACAGCCGTTGTCTTGACCAGCCAGAGAGGGAAATGGCATGAGGCCATAAGTACTATTTTTGTGTGTCTGCAAGAGTGCTATGACTTCTGTCAGTGCTGATAAGTGTATGTGCATAAATATGTATTGTATAGGTGTGTTTTTGTATGTGCTTACTGGGAGTAGGTGCCCAGACTCACCAACAACCATCCACCAAATCTGGCATGTCCTCAGGCACATAACTCTACTGGTAGACTGTTACATCTGGAATCAACATAAAAGTGATATGACTGACCAATGTTTTGAATTTTCATTTGTTTAATTACATCAGATTTTAAGTGGCCAAACTCCTTGACTGCCACAAGCTTCACTGTATGTTGTCCAGTTCCACAAGTGCCACTATGGCTGTATGTAGAACAGAAAACGCAGCTGCACTTAGGAACTTCAGATGCAAATGAGATTCTCATATTCTAATGTCATGTTGGGACAAAGTAAGGGTATGCCCTTAACTCTTTGAAAGGCTATGAAATTCGTAAAAATAGGATTTGTCTGTATGTTGTAGATGGAAAGAGTCACACATTCCTGACACTCAGAGAGTAAGGACAGAACACTCTGATACATACATAAAACAGTGCTACATTCACCTTACAGCAGAGTCTTTCTTTCAAGAGTGTCACAGGTTACTTGATTTTATAATACAGTGGGGGGGAAAAATCACTAAAAAGAGTCCCAAGGGACCCCAAATCTTCATTTTTAAAAATACTGGGGTTTTTTTTTTTTTGTTTTGGTTTGGTTTGGGTTGGGTTGGGTTTTGTTTTTTTTTTTTTTTCTAAATACCCTGTATGGTGAAGAAGGAATAGAATTATAGAAATAAAGGAACTGGCATACTCTAAAATACATTACGTCTGTGAAAGCATTCAATAGAAGAACAGCATTGGACTTCTGGAGGGCAGCCTTTGGCATATTCAGGACACTGGTTTGGAGACTCTTAGGAAACAGTCCTTAACAAAAGGGTCCAGGAAGACTGGACATGTTTAAGAAAGAAGTTTAAGAAAGAAATCATGAAGCAGCAGAATCCCATGTACCAAAAGACAAGCAAGTGGGGTAGAAGACCATCCAGATTGAACAGGGAGCTTTAACAGGAGCTCAGCAGAAATAGTGGGTGTATGACCTTGGAAAGAGAAGCAGACAACTCAGGAAGAGTACAAAGATGTTGTCAGGTCATGTAGAAAGATTAGAAAGGTGAAATCTCAGCAAGAACTCAATCTGGCCACTTTTTTAAAAGACACATGAAGTGTTTTTATAAATACATTAATAACAAAAGGAGAGCCAAGGGAAATTTCCAGTCTTTATTGGACACTGTGGAGAACACTGCCAGCAAAGAAGCAGAAAAGGCTGATGTACCTAATGCCTTCTTTTCCCCAGTCTTTAATATAAAGACTTTTTATCTTCAAGGGCAACTGACCTCCTGAGCTGGTAGACATGGACAGAAAGCAAAACAGACCCCATAAAATCCAGGAGGAAGTAGTTAGTGACTTACTGTGCTACTTAGACTGTTTCAAATCTATGGGACCAGATGGTATTCATCCAAGAGTACTAGGAGAGATTGTGGAAGAGCTTGCTAAGCCTCTTTCCATAAGAGTGAGGTACTAGATACTGGCTGATGTGATGCCGATGCACAGGAAGGGCCAGAAGGAAGATCCAGGGAACTACAGGCCTGTCAGCCTGATCTCAATGCCTGGCAAGGTTATGGAGCAGATCATCTTGAGAGTGATCACATGGAGCATACAGAGCAACCAGTGGATCAGACCGGACCAGAATGGGTAAAGGCAGGTCCAGCCTTACCAGTCTGATCTCCTTTTATGACCAGCCAACCTGCCTGGATGAGGGGAAGGCTCTGTCTGCCTGTACTTCAGCAAGACCTTTGGCCCTGTCTCTCACAGCACTCTCCTGTAAAGCTGGCAGCCCACGGCTTGGACAGGAGCACCCTTCAGTGGGGTAAGAACTCGCTGGATGCTGGGCCCAGAGAGGGGAGGGGGATGGTGCTGCATCCAGCTGGTGCTGCTCACTAGTGGTGTCCCCCAGGGATCTGTGTTGGGACCAGTCCCGTAAAATATCTTTATTGATGATCTGGATGAAGGGATTAAGATACCTATAAAGAGTAGCTGAGGGAGCTGGGGCTGTTTATCATGGAGAAAAGAAATCTCAGAGGGCATCTCATTACGCTCTATGACTCCCTTAAAGGAGGTTGTATCCAGGTGAGGGTTGGTCTCTTCTCCCAGGCAGCTAGGGACAAGACAAGAGTACACCTCAAGCTGTTCCAGGGGAGGTTCAAGGTTGCCATTAGGAGGAATTTCTGTGCAGAAAAGGTTGTTAAACATTGGAATTGACTGCTCAGTGAGGTGGTAGAGTCAACCATTCCCAGAAGTACTCAAGAAAAAACTGGATGTGGCACTTACTGCTGTGGTCAAGTTGAAAAGGTATCAGTCAAAGGTTGGACTGAATGGTCTCAGAGGTCTTTTCCAACCTTAATAATTATGTGATTCTGTGCAAAGTGAAATAATCACACATCTTCTGGGAAGTAAATATGGTACCAAGAATGATATTGATAATGACACCCTTAATTTATTTTGTAGGGAAAATTTAGACTAAGAATAGAAGATGATTCTACTTTCATTGCGTCACCCACCAACAAAATATTGCAACAAGCATGCAGTTAATGGTTTTAGCCTGTTTCTTGTGGTCACATCCAGCTTTCAGTCAGGTTTACTTAGGTGATTTAGCTTCTATGTCTAATATATGTTTTTGTATATATATTTATAAATACTTATGTACTTTTGAGGAATACATTCAGCGTAGGTAGCTCAGTGCACAAGCTGAAGTGTGAACTGCAGGGTGAGTTGTGTGGGGTAGGAGCCCAAGCAGGAGTCTGAGTCTGAAGCAAGAGGACATGAACTGACAATCCATTCCATAAAAAAAGGGCCCAGAGACCTGTGGCTGGCCAGGGGACTGGCCACTCAGAGCAGGAGCCAATGACTCCAGACTTTCCTGTGCTTAGAATGCCAGCGTACAAATCCCAGGGGATCCTTTGTTTGGGGTCTCTCCTTGGAGGCACCCAGCTTAAGCTGCTGTTGTGTTATTTTCTTGTTTAGTTATGTCATCATAAGACCTAGATGTCTGAGACTCTGCTGTGGGAAACTTAGGGTAGATCCAGTAGGGAAAACCTGATCTGATTCTGTGAATGGGGTGAATGTGCACCTTGGTCCCAGCTTAGGTGGTGTGAGAGTGACTGCCAGATTGGTTCCTGAATGGCTGGACAGTGAAATCCCCT
>VYZP01036128.1:0-48088 GCA_013400635.1 Hypocryptadius cinnamomeus
GAGTATGACAAAGGGGGAACCTTGAGGAGATTCCTTTCCATGTAGCAAAAGAAAGGCCCCGTCTGGCTTTGTGTCAGTTTCCTATTTACTAACATGGAGGATGGAGTGATCACGTTGGTGTAGCTATAGAGAGAGGTGTGTGTATTACACACAAAGGTGTGGGGGTGGGTGTAAATGCAAAATATGCACCTTTCTTCCTGGAAAAACAACCTTAACAGGTAAGCTGATCAGATAAATTTATCTTCTGGGCAACGTGCCATGGGTCTGACATTTGAATGTTCATCCCACTGTTCCGAACAGCTCTGTTTCATCCACAATATCATGAGCTCAGTGCTGGAATCACTGGGGAAAATTCTATCTATTGACAGTGCAATTCAGGAGATTGGATTAAACAGCAATATGGGTCCCTCTTTCTTTAAACTTAAGAATAACTGAGAGCATAATTTTGGTGTCTTGTCTCTTTTAATCTCCTATTACAAGCCACATTATGAAGTTTCTCTTTGAGAGACTTATGAAATTCTTTCTGAAGCCATCTTTCTTTCTGTCTACATCCCTTTCTCAAAGTTAAAAAGCCATATCTAAAATTAAAAATGTTGTCTGACATGTGGGTCTCACAAAAACATATTTCAGAAATCAAAATCCAAAAAGACACAGTTAACTGTGAAGCCACTCAGTCCAAGATGAATCAAAAGTCCCTAAACTTCATTCTTTTCATAATGAAATCTTTTTTAGAACTTTTAGTTGTAGAACCCTGTCAAAAACTCTTGAGTTTTAACATTTTTGACCATAAGATTTCATTTTTTCACTTGAAGGTCAAGAGAAATGAGCCAGTTACTTTATAAGGAAAAATTCCAAAAACTCAATAAAGGCAGAAATTTGCAGAAAGACAATTTTTATCTATTTTCAACCACTTTTCTTGGGAACTCACTTTTTTTTTTTTTTTTTTTTTGGTTAGGAGACAAGCCATTGGTAGCAGATAAAAAACAAATCAGTTTTTTTCCATATAGACCTCAAAATCTCTAGCTATTATGAGCTAGTTAGAATGCAATTCATCTTCATCTGCCCTTCAAAAATAAAGAAATGTGCCCAGAGATAGAAGAACCTCTCCTAGGCTTACAGCTAAGGTGCATCCATATCTCAGGGGCCAAATTATAGGAGGAAAGAAGACAACAAATGTGGATAGAAGCTAATGCAGTCTTCATAAAATAAACAACCAGATGTTCTAAAGAGCACTACAGGGAGGAAAGCACTGCCACAGGTCTTTGGAGAGTGACTTCTCCCCTAAATGGAATGTAATGCTGTCCACTAATGGAAAAGTATGTGCTAATGCCTGAAAATCCCCCAAAGGGTGCAAACCAAGAGGTCTGGGTGTCTCACAGCTTGGCACTGGCAAATGAACAGAATTTAGACCAACTGGATCCCTTGGTTTTAGCATATCCTTAGCATTGGTCAAAGGATGCTTACACTGTCTTTATACAATGTTTCTTTGCAAACCGTGCTACTGTTTTATTAAGCCATGAAGTAAACAAGTACTTCATTTACTTCACAGTCAGTGATTTTAGGTGCCATGCAAAAATTACTCAACAAAATTCTTCAGCCCATGTCTTGAGACAGCTGAGGTGTAAGATCATTTTATCATGTCAAAGAAACCCAAATAGCCCTTAAATGTTTCCTTTTAACCTCCCTAACTGGGAGCTGAGAAGATGAGATAAGATATTTAATACATAATTGTCATCTAGTTCAAAGAAGAAACAACTTGTCCCACACAATTTGGATCCTCCAGAATTCAGAAGCTGTGCATGCCAGACAAATTCTGGACCATGTGACATAGAGGTGCAAAGGTTTCCCAGGTGGCCAATAAATTAATGAAAATATTCCCACTGGTTTTGATAATGGAGGTCCAAGCCTTCTGTGGAAAATCTCAGGGTACCCTTATTTCCAAGATCAAGACAGTTCCTGCACAAGATTTTTATTAATAGCTTTTTTAAGTCAGGTAGCACATACTAAAGCTAGAGAAGTATGACAAGGGCTGTATAACCATCTTTCCCATTCAGGAAAAAGTGGAATAGCATTTGGGAATTTATTGTAAAGAATTATGTTTCAAATGTATTACAAGTTACAAATGGAGCTACAATCTAGACTAGTTCCAGCTTGTCAATTTTCTTTAGTAATTCTACTTTTTCAGCAGTCAGAGTATTACTGTTCAAAAGAGTCCTTACTTTGTATGATTACAGAGAGCTTACTTGGAAAATAAGGACACACAGAGAATGTCTGGTTTTGTAAATGTAAATGCATGTATTTAACATAGGCTACTCTCTGGAGGTTCTTGGTGAGGGTATCTGTAACAGAAAGCATAGAACGAATTCTCCTGTAACATTAAACATGCAGTTTCCATAAAGCAGGGACTTTATTCCAGTCTCCAACAAAATGGAATATTCCTTCAGTTTCAGATGGGCATTCAAAAAATGTCTAAATCCTTTCACTGCTGTTCTGCACTGTCTGCAGGGTTGAATCAACACCATCAGACATCCTGTGTCCTTCCAAGACATGAGTTTTCTTTCACAGCAGTTTGCTTTCAGAAGGCACCCATTTCCCAGTGAAAAAAGGCTGGGAAGAAAATACTGGCAGCAAACTTCTTTCTTCCCCTAGGGAACCCAAAATAAAACTGGTGTGCATCACAAAGATACCCTTGGAGCAGTGCAGCATCTGGATCACAAAAGTGTATCTTGAGGAAAGCTTGACTTTCAAAGCCATGTAACAGCTAACAGGGAATTTATTGGTTCATGATTTAATTCATTAAGCTGGCCTACTAATTATTTCTCCATCTGGCTTCGCACTAGTATTATTTATGTAACAGCCATCTTTCTTCACCACTCATATATAAATAAAAGCCTTAAATCTAGATTAATTATTCCAGTAAGATTTTGCATTTTTAAAATTACTGATCTTGATTAATAAAATGGAGACATTATAATAAAAGACAAACTGTTGATGATACTTTGAATTTTTTTTAATAGAAATTAGTATTAGAATATGCACTGAGTTACACATTTAAATTGAGGAGAGGTGGAAAAAGCATCATAAGTTGAGACTCATGTTTATGCTCAAAGAGCACTGCAGATGGCAGGTCTCTGAGGTCCCATAGTCATCGTCAGAGTGTATTCAAAACAAAACGAACACAAAAAGCCCAAATGAACCACGTATTGATAATCTGGATTTATCTGTCACCTTTTTATTCCACTTGCTGAACAAATGGCTTTACCAGCAGCTTCAACTTACAAGAAAAATGTTATTTTTCCATGAATGTTTTTTCTCCTCCCATGAGAATGTAGGAAGGAAATCTAATAAAATCTAAAAAACAAACAGAAAAAAAAAACCAACAAAAACAAACCACCCCACCAAAACACCCAAACCAAACAAACCCCAAGCCCAAAAACCTACCCAAACCCTACATCTACTATTCTTCTTTCTTCCACTCAATTACAGTTTGCTCTATCACTAGCTATATATTTAACTTTCTATGCAGAAAGAAAATGAAAACAATAAAGTAACAGAGAGAGTTGGGGTTTGGGGCATAGCACGACTGTCTGGTTTTCCCTTTGCACTACTCCATGGTCCTCTAGGTGTGAATCTGGCCCTCAGTCTGAAACACTGTCCACCTGGGAAACCCAGAGATCCTTCCTGCCACTAGCACTTTACTCTCAGCCACAGCTAGGGAGAGGTGCTTGGACCCATGGCTTTCAGCTTTCCCTCAGATTTGCTCTTCCTGCTGGTCCTGTCATCACAGCTGCTCTGCCAGTCAGAAAATGCTACAAAAACATCTCAGCACACAAGAATGTGCTTGCTCCCAGCTGGTGTCTCAGCCAGGGCATTCTTAGCACCTGCACAGCTCTCACCACGTTTGCTGCAGCAGTGCATTTAATGCAAAATTCCATAAATTCTAAAAACCGTAAAATCCCAAGCACAGTTCAGACAGCTACGGAAACTGCAACCGCAACAATAAAGAATGTAAAGAGAGAAAATCTTCAGTACTCCAGTTATCTCTACATTACAGTTTTCTTACCCTTGTAGTCCACTGGCTTTGCATTCTTTAGAAGTTCCATGCACCTGGTTTCCTCCTTGTGAATCTCCAGCTGAAATCTGCATTCTGGATGGACACCATTCACCTGTGTTAAATTAACAAATGGGTTATGTCTTGAAACTAGAATGAAAATGCTTCATGGAGAATGCAACTACCAATAACGAAAGCCATAACTTGAACTGGCACAGGTTTCACCCAAGCATGTGCTAGACACACTCAATGCCCATTTTAGCTTTTCACTCACTGACTTTTCAGAACAAAATATTGAAATACTCTACTGGCTTCCTTCTGTAGCATTCATTTAGCTTTCTAGTGCATTCGTCAATATTGTGCCACCAGATCTTTTTCCCCAGAAAAACTCTGAGCTGAAACTGAAAAAGGAAAGTAGATACACTTGCTCTTCCCCCCTTTTGTAGTAAGTCAGGGAGCTGAAAGTTTAATACAAATCACAGAACATGAAAATTGATCAAATTTCATTCTCTTTGACACAGTAAATTCTGCTTTTCTTCCCTTTTCCACCATGTATATTTTATCTCCTGAAGGCCCCAGACCATGATTATTTGATTCAAGCAAATGCTACACAGGAAGAAAACCCCACTATGTAAAAATTAAAGCACTAACGCCTTTTCTGGTTCAAAGCCCTGCTCTCAGTTCTTTGGTTTTCAGAAAAGTTAATGTATGTCCACAGGAAGAGACAGGAATGCAGGAGTAATAGAGAAATGAGACCCTGGAAAGTTGTACTGGGGTCAGCTGAGTTCAGAGAGGAAGTCAGAGCCTCACAGAGAAACACATGGAGTCCAAAAGAGACTGCATGGGAGAAATTACTGCAGAAGGTGGCAAATGGAAAAGCAAATGGAAACATCAATGGAGCTGATGGGACAGTTTGATTAGCTCAAATGAAATCACATCTTAAATAAATAAAATGGGAATGGGCAGTACTTCAGTCATCCTCACACCTCACACTTGTAATTACTAGGAAAAAGGTGGTCTCTCTCCAAGTTTCTGTCTTTTCTTTCACATCTTTTAGGAGACATTTAATAAAACAATCTGGTAATGATCTCTGATGCATCACACAGCAATTTAAAAAAAATGTTAATAATTAATTAAGTTGTGATTCTGGGCCCAGAACCTTGGATCCAGAGTTAGGACTGAGAACCTGGTGATGCTGCAGTCTCTTTGTGGACAAACCACTTGCACAGCTTTTAAAAATACAGTGCAAAAGCCATAAGCATAACAGCAGGTGCTGTTATGAAAACTCACAAAAATCTGTCTCTTCTCCAAATGTCTCATTTCACTGTCTACAACATAACAACCTGAATTCCTTTTCCATGTCTTTTCTCTATGTTAAGTATTGAAATGACACATTTCAAGTGCAGAATTCTTTTCCTTTCAAAGACACATATTTAACATATATTAGGATTTCTAGAATTTGTAATCGAAAATTCAGCATTATACTGAAAATACCTGTATTTTGGTATGTATAATCTTTTTTGCAGATAGCGGCCATGTAAAATCAAAGTCCAATGTATACATCATGTTTTTAATAGCACCTTCCATTCACAAAACTTATTTTTGGCTATTTTTCATTTCCAAGTGCTAACATTCCGTAACTTGACAGTGGATTTCCTACTCATCAAGAACTATTACAATTACTGGGTCTTGAAAAGGAAGGTTCAGTAAATAAAAATATTAAATAAATGAAGAATAAGTCAAACTAGCTACTGCAATTAAGAAGCTTTCTGAATAATCAACTTCTCTTTCTGGTACCTCTGAAATATCAGTGATTAACAGTAAAGTTCTGTAAAAAAATTTGTTATTATCCAAAGGTAGCATATTACTTTTCACAGCTGGGCTACATGCTAAACTGTACTGTACTATGTCCTAATGCATCCAGTTCATGCAGATGGACTTCACAAAGCTAAAGAGATTCAGGGTTCCACTTCAGGGTTCCAGACTATGTGGCCCTGACTACCTCCCGAAACACATCCAGGTTTTGAGGGCACTCATCACTTTTTAGGACTTGTGCTCATGCATCTTTCCCTCAGCTTAACCAACAGTAGGTTATCCTTCATCACCAATGAATACAGAACCGCATGTAAAGGTGCGCATCGAGCAGGAAATCCAACCCAGGAGTATCTCTGCATTTTAAGCAGCTTAACAACTTCTAAAGCATCTAGACCAGCAATTTGATGAATAATCATTTCCTCTGACAAGCAGCTCGCACTCACCTTCAGTATGGTTTCCCGACTTTTAGTGTTACACAGTAACAGAAAATTTAAAAGGGTTTTAAAAAAAATTTTTTGTGTGCATCGTATTTCCATCAATGTAACTGACTTTCACAAACTACTTAAGAAACGCTTGAAAATATACAGATGATAAAAGCAGGCTCCCTAAAGAAGACTTCAATATTCTGACTACTTTGTACATCGTAATCCCATTGTACATATCACGGAGCAGTTGTGGACGTGGGGCTTTTCCCCACACGATAAAAGCCAGTGGCTTCTGGACCGCTCCCGTGAAAACTCTTCGCAAACCAGCGGTGTCCACCGGCTACGGGGGAAACTGCGGGGATCAAGCGGCGTCCCCGCGGGGATGGGACCGTGCCAGGCGGAGCGGAGCCGGGGTGGAGCCGTCCCGGCGCTGCGGAGCTCCCGGGGATGCGGCAGGGAGCGCCGGGGGGCCCGGCGGGGGCTGCGCGCCCGCTCCGCTCGCCTTCTCCGCCCGGGGACAGCGGCGGGAGGCAGCGCCGTCCCGGAGCGTGTGCGGCGGGGCCTCCGCACCTGCCACGCCGAGCCCCCGAACCGCGGAGCTGCGGAACATCCCGGGGGGCTCCGCTCAGGCTCCGCTCAGCCTCCTCAGTAAGCGCCGAGCGGTCAGCCCGGCCCGCGGTCCGGAGCGCTCCCTCGGGCCGGAGACTTACCCGCCGCAGGCTCCAGCAGAGCGAGAGCAGGAGGATCGGCAGGGTCCTCATGCCCGCCGAGTGCCCGTTCGAAGGCGCTCCGCGGGCCCCGTTGGAAGGCGGGGAGCGGGGTCCGGGTCCCGCCCGGCACCATAGGGCCCGGGGCCGCTGCCGGCTCCCCTGCCCGCTCCCGCACCTGCCCCGCTCCGGCGCCTCAGCTCCCGGCCCGACCGCGGCCGTGCCCGCCGCCGCTCTGCGCGGAGCTCCTCCTCTAGCCCCCGGCTCCTGCCCGCCCGCCCGTGTCTCCCCAGCCCCTCTCCTCGCCTTCCTTTTCTCCTCCTCCCTCTCGCTGCCGCCGGCGCTCCCCCCATAAGAGGTGCGAGTCGCTGCCCTGAGCCGGGACGCCCCCCGCCCATCGCTGCGCCCCGCAGGAGCCCACCGCCACCCCCGGGCTGCTGCCGGGCACTGGATGCTTTTACCCCTCGCTGCCCGCTCCCAGGTGCCGGAGAATCCCCTCTTCCCGTGATACACGCCCAGGAAGCCTGGGTGCCCGTCCCGGCCGGCACCGGGGTGACTTTTGCCGGTGAAACCAGTAAGATCATCGAACACAGACCCTCAAGCCAGGCATGCACGAAAAACGTTGAGGGGTGAGTGATCCCTGGCAGGGTCCGTTTTACCACTGTGTAGAGCAACAGCTGTATTACTAAATCTTTCTTTCCCACAACTCTTTTTTTTTGAGTTCTCAGTAAAGAACCAAGAGTTTAAGGCAACTCCATGATATTCCCTGGCAGTTTACACCAGGCATGGATCTGGGTTTTGCCTCATGAGGTATAGAAAGCACACAGTAATGTGACATGTTAGCACATGCCTTGTGTTATAGAAAAAGAAGTGTTTATATATTGGCTTTTAGCTGAGAATGGGAATATATTACAATTGCCTTTCCATTGATTTAATATGTGTTGTAATGTAAGTATTATATACTAAAAGGGATTGAGGAGGCAGCATAAACTCTCCTAAATAGCCCCCCAAAAAACAGGTACAAGCAAAGCAAAGATACTTTTATGAGAAAAGCTAAAGAGAATTTTATTTTTTTAATGCGTATGCAAAAATTATTTTCATATATTAAGAACAAATACCTGATTATAACATCTTTGGTATCATAAAAAAGAAATACTACAAACTAATAAACAGTATTATAACCTGCATGCTGAGAGCAGAGGGAAACATTAATGTAGAAAGAAAAACTTGTAGGACGATATATTGTCAGGTAATGAAAATATTCTCATTGTTGCAGAAAATAGTACCTCTTTGGATTGACTTTGATCTGTATGTGACAGGTGGACTGAAAGGCCAGATTGCATCTACTGACACAGCTGGTTTGCAGAGGAGACTGGTTATGCCATTAGCTCTGAGATTCCTGGGCAAGCTCTCAGGTCAAAACTCCTGGACATGGAGAATTGCACAGTGCAAGCCCTCTGATTCCGGAGACCAGTGTCTGAGATTCCTCTTCAGGCTCTTGGTTGACACACGCAGCCTGGATCTGCTCCTCACAATTTCTTAAGACCTATAAGTCTTTCCAAAATAACAATCTCAAAACCAATTCTTTTATCGTTCATGAGAAGCTGATGTTTTATCATTACTGCAAGGCTTTGGAAAATCCTTCCAGTCTTCTCTCTTTAGAAGTTCTTTCTTGCCCTTTGTGATGACTGGCATCCCGCTAAGAGAGCAGTCGTTCTCATGAGTGGAATTAATACGTGCCAAGGCTCATCAGGTTCATCAGCAACAAACCCCAGGGCAGTCCCTGTGCAGAGGAGCCACCAGGCAGGCTGTGCCCCAGCTGGGCTGCCCCAGCAGCTGAGGACACAAGAGTTGCCAGACACCAAACCCCAGTGTTTAATTCTTCGAGCAAATAATTCATTAGGCTGTTGAAGCTGAGTAGCCTGGGAAACCAATTAACAAATTACTGTTAACGTTCTGTGCAGAAACAGTCTTGGGAACTGTCATCATTATTCCTTCTGTGGAATGATGGAAACTAATATCTCAAATATTAATAGTCCACATACACTAGAACTAGCAAAGAAATTTCGAAACTTACATCTGTTCTATCAGAAGATTGTACACAGTCAGATTTTTGTGATGCTTTGTTTCCAATTAATCAACATTTTTAGGTGAAAAGAAATATCACCAGTTATTTCTCAACCCTTTCCTCTGTTGCTGTTCCCAGTGACTCTTTGACATGAAAGAGACAATAGATAAAGGAGATGCATCAAATACTAATATTTTTGTTTATATATAGCTAAGTGCTTCTTTTTCCCTAAGAAGAAAACAAATTTGTGATGGATAAAGTCCAGAAACCATGGTTCAAGTTCTTTTTACCTAAACCTATCACAGTTCAGTGCTCTGTTACAGCGGATGTAGAAGGGAAATAAAGAACAAGAAGGAAATTAGAACAGCTGTTGATATATAGAGGTAAATACAAATGAGACTGATACTCTTAATCAGCAAAGAACAGGTTTATGGAAGAACAAAGGAGTCATATAAATTTAGACAGAGTTGATTTGATGACATTTCAAAGAAGGGACTGTCAAATTAAAAGGAAAAATTTTGTGGAGATATCCATAAGGCACAGGACTGCAAACACACAGAGAAAATGGAGTCCAGATACGGACAGAAATTCATCACAATAGATGTGGTAGAGAAGTAAATGTATTTTGACTGAAATAAATAGTATTTTGGATCAGCTGAGCCTGGGTGTTCATCAGAGGGCAGTAAAAGTGGAAATAGAAAGTTCAGTGATGGGCAATGGACACAGTGGCAGGCAGTGCCAAGGTACAGCAAGTTCTCTGCTCTCACAACACATTCAGGACCCAAAAACTTTTCCTCAGTTCCAGTTGTTGGAAGAGTCTGCCTGCCGAGGGAAGGTACATGCCAGTAGAGCTATAAGTAACAATTACTTGCTGCCTGGCCATCTGTCTGTTTGGAATCCTCTAATACAGTGCTGGCAGTAAATGGCTGATTTAGTGTTTCCATACTGAAGTAATGACACCAGTCCTTTTTGAGCTCAATTCTTTTTTAAATTGTTGACAAAGTTCAAGATGCTTTGAAAATTTGTATTTTACTCACAAGTCTTCTTTGTGTTCTGTGTGTAAAGTCTCCAAATCCATTGCTTTCATTGTTTAAAAGGAGTTTTCTTTTGTTCAGTCGTCTAACAATTATTGCTCACATAATGCATAACATAGAGTTGCCAGAAACACCTAAACTGCATGAAAAGTTTTGAAGGGTTTCCCTCAAAGCATATGTACAAGCCATCCTGAACAACGTGCCTCTTGCAAGCCTGTCTGTCTCTTGAGCTGCTCAAGCTGTTTCATGAGTTTTGAGCCCTGCTTTCCAGACCACAGAGACTTTATGTGGAATGCTGTTCTGAGTCTCATTGCCAAAGGAGTGCTCTTCCTAGATGTTCACACTTTTCAAAGACACTAGGTCTTCATCAGATATTCCTAAATCTCCCAAAGGCACTCTCTACTGTCATCCTGCATTTTGTTAGGTTGTTTGTTTGGTTTTTTTTTCCTGCAGCCCAAATATTTAAGGAAAGATTCCATCAGCTTTGGAAATAGATTTTAGAAAGTGTTTCCAGGAAAGAAAGATTGTGACTAATGTATGTGCAGTTTGGATCTTTTATACTGGAGAAAATTAAAGTTCTGTAAAATTTTAGTATCAGTAACTATTAACACACTTGATCTTACTACTAAACCTCTCTCAATGATCAGATAGAATACGACAAAGAAGGTTCCAGGCCTGAGTGAGGCAAACAGTATGTGTGCTGCTCATGACAATGGGATTTCAGACCTTGGGCACGCTCCAGGGGACGTGTGGCTGCAGCACCATCCTTTGAGAAGCAGCACAGTGATGCCACTGTCCAACTCTCCAGCATCAAACACTGTAGCTGCAGTAAGAGGAAAAAATGAAATTCAGGTTCTCTGTGTTTTATCTGAAGATCCAGATGGTGTCCAGAAGTTCTAAAATTTCGTCACCATTACCGATCATATTATGTCCCCTCTTGAACCGTGTGTTGTTTTCTAGGCAGAGAAACAACACCACACAGACAGAGAGTTTTCTAAGGAAAGGCTGTCCTCAAGTGTGTCACCTCAGTTTTTTCATTCTCCTCCCTCTGAGCATTCCCAACAGTGTCCTGCTGTGTCTGGGTATGAAGAGTAGCTTTAAGATGTAGCTGAGGGTGCATCTTCTAATGGTGAGGCTCAAAGTGCTCCACAAAACACTTTTTGGCAGTGGCAGTTTGCCAATATCAGCACACCAGCTCCACCCCAACGCAGAGACTCCCAACCAGCAGCAGTGACATGGAGAACCCCCCAGAGTTGTCTTTCTCTAATGTGCAAGTAGCTTGGCTGCAAAAAGATGTTTCTGCAGATCACAAATACAAAGAAATCCAGGGAAAACAAAGACACTTTCCTGTCTGGTTTGTTAAGTTCAGGACTGCTGAATAGCTTGTTTAAAGTGATGTCTGTAACTGTGAAATCCTCAGTCAGAAAATGGCACAGGGGTGCTTTTCACTGCATGTAGTCTACAGTACTCAGTGTGAAGTATGCGATTTTGTTCTTTCTCTCTTTCAAATTTAGAAGACTTCCATGTAATTTCAAAAATCTGAGAGAGATCCCTTTAATATAATGAACTCTTTCAATTTCTTGGCCAGGGTATCCAATTTTTCTGATTTCCATTATCCTCAGATCCTTATTATACTCATTAAACTAATAGGCATTCAGTTGCATTCACATATGTAGGTGAAGTAGAATTTGATATTTTAAATTTATAGATTAAATTTAAAATAAAGAAGTCGGGTATTTGGCTTAATGGAAACTACTTGGCTAATGCCAATATAACTCTTATTTGTTTCAAAGCTCCAGATTTGGTCAGTGCTTTTTTTTTTGAGAGTTTACTGGACATGACAACATCAAATCTTTTTCCTCTGATACAATAAGAAGAAAATTCTCCCATTTAATTTTAGGGGTTTTGTAAAGGTTAGTTAGTATGTTTGGTTTTATTCGGTTTTTTTTACAATTTAAAGTAAAGGGTAGATCTTCCCAAAGAACTCTAAAGACAAAGCAATAAAAACTACAGAAAAAATTAACTGATAAAGTGGTATAAAAGGCTTTAGAAGAATAGACAAGAGTAAGTGCAGAAGGGAAAACAAATGAAAAATAGAATAAAATACAAGTAGTGTTTATCAAAGGGAGGTAGTACTAGCATGAGATGATACTTTACTGAGAAAAAGTAAGAAAATGTCTTTCTATACAAAGAAAAGTCATTACATTTGTTCTAGATGTCAGTAATTTGTTTGATATGCTGCTATAGAAATTGCTAGTTGAATTGATAGAGCTTATTGAAACATCTGTTTGCTTAAAATGTGATTAAATAAGCCTGACTAATAGTGCTGATGTATAAACAGGAGGAAAAAAGGAAATAGCAGTAAAGTTCCTCAGAGATCAGGCCAGGGTCCTGTTTTATTCCTTTCAGTAATTATTTTCATCTTTGACAAAAAATTTGCTGCTGATTCGAGGTGCTGTCAGTAGCAAGTGATATTCAGGTAATCCTACAGAACTGGATCACCTGAAAATGAAGCCCTAAAAAGCAGTTGGAAATTTAATAAAGCAAGGTGGAACATCATGTGCTAAAACCAACAAATTAATGTTACCACCATAAGCTAAAAGGCAATAGCAGGAAGTCCTTTGTATGCAAGTCAGTCCGTGGCAAATATGAGTATTAATGTGACATGGCTGTGAAAAATAAATGTGATCTCAGGACACATGGGGCAGAGAGTTGTTGTAGAGTTAAAAAGCAATGAATGAGGTCAGGTAACACACAGAGGTCTGGTCAGGTCTTATCCGGAGCACTGCATGTAAATTTAGCAATCTACAGTCAAGAAAGATTAATTCAGCAGAAAAAGAATATATTAATGAAGACCTAAGGATTTTAGAGAATGATTGGTTCAATTGCCTGTGAAAATGTAAACTGAGATTAAATATATCATCAGGAAAGGAACTGTGTAGACTAAAGGAAATTTGGCAGAAAAATGGGTGGATTAAGCTAGGTGAGAGTAAATGTGCACATTCATATCCAGGTGCCTGTTCTGGATAAATATTTTAACAGTGAAGACAAAGTTGGTGGTTTTTTTTTTCAAGATAGAACATGATCAGCCAGTTGGAAGGATTTTTCTGTGGCTCTGTGCACAAACAATAGATTGTGATTTTCTCTATGTCTTTTCCAAGTCCCTATCCTACTTTGTCATAAATAGTCCTTCTCCAAATTTTCTGTCAAAATCACTCGTCTACAGAAAATCAAATGCTGGATTTTTTTCTTTTTCTTTTCTTTTAGTTGTTTTCTATACAGAGTGCACACCTTTGTGGAAAATTCTATTTTTCATCACAAATCTGACTGTTTTTGCCAGATATACAAATATTTAGCTTTTGGACAAATATTTCTATTTGTGGCTTTGCAAAACAAGCATAAATTTTGCTAGAGAGGAAACAGAAGTCCCTACTAGGCTCTACTTTCTGAAGTTTTTTTGTTCAGTGGAACCTTTTCTTGGAGCAGAGCAGAGTTTAGGCAAATTTGCAAAAAAGTGCATCTGGATCCTCATTTTTTGGTAATGTGGGAGTATTTGTATCAGGAAACCTGTACTGGTCGCTTCTCCAGATATAGGGGAAAATAAAACATTTATATTTGTACTAAAGGATGATTGAAAAAAGAGATGAAGAATCCCAGTCATCACTAGTCTTGGTAAAGAGAGAGGAGAGGAATTGTTTTTGTGTAGTCAAAAGATTAGGTGCTAGTTTTGCATTATTTTAAATCTTGGAGTAGAGCCAACTAAACATAAAGTGAATTTTCAGTCAGGGTAAGTTGCAGTTCGAAGTTGTTTTGATTGTCAAGTTTTCGTATCTTTAGGATAGAACATTGTTTACACGGTGGTGGTTTTTTTTTGACACTTCAAGAAGACTGAAATGTCTTTGAAATTAAGAACATCATTCTGTCAAAAACTTTGACTAACCATGAGCCTAATGGATATAAATAAAGCAACAATTTTAGAAAGAGGAGAGATGAGATTTCAGTGTAGTTATCAATATGAGGCTTGGTTCCTGTTGCTTAGCTCAAGCCTACCCAGGAGATAGGAAAGGAAAAATGTCATTATTGATGTAATCGAACTTTTAAACACTCTAAAATTACTGTCTCCATTAAGAGAAAAAGTCATCATGTAGCAAAGTAACAACACTGTAAGTGAAACCTAATTGTCCAATGTAACTTGATCTGAATGACATGCTGGTCAGGAAAGGATTACTGAGGCTTGTATGAAGAATTTTCCCACGTAGCAGGAGGGTAAAAGAAATAGATATTGACAAAACAAGCCTTCGTAATCCACAGGAATGTTCCATAGACAGAATCAGTACCACCCACTTCAGGTCCCAAGTTAAACAGAAAACACCAGAGGGGCAGGAAAAGGCAGGGCAGTTGTGCTTTGGGCTGCCAGCATGAATGGATGAAGACAGATGGGCAGTCAGGTGAGCAGGTGTCTCTCTGGAAAATCCAGTATTAGGAGCAGAGCTGTGCTCTGTCCCTATCTAGATTACACCTTTGGTACTGGACTGAGATGAGCTCCTGGATTGAGATGGGCTACCTGGTTTGAAGGTTGTTAGAAAGGGTTGGATAGAAAATGAGAGCCAGACCTGCGGTGGCAGAGTGGCCTGGCTTCAGGGGGACACAGGGGGATGTCATTGAGCAGAGAGCCTGGTGGATTGGACAGGCAGGAGTTGTGTGCTCAGACCTCCCAAGCTTACGTAACCCTGGATGCCTACATTTCCCATTTTTGGGAAAAGTGCATTTATTGCTGTGCTATTACACAGAATATATGTATTAACAACTTTGTCTCTGAACAGATGAAATAAAGTGCTTGTAGGCCCTAGATGCTTGCATTTTGCTGGAAAATGGGTATCCATGGACCAGATCTTTCCCCATATTTCCTCAATCATTCCTTAACAAGTGCTAACTAAACCCTGAAAATGTAATTCTGAAATCTCTTTAGCTCTGGTCCTAGGGAGGTGTTGAGAGTCCTTGGGTTTGTGCAGCTGCACTAGATACTGAGAAAGCTCAGACTGGAATCATGGAACCCTCAAGAAAAACATGAGTATTGCCTTAATCCTTCATTTTTGGCCCAGCCCTGTTCACCTTGAGATCAATGGCAGTAGTCCCATTGGCTTCAGCCAGGAACAAAATCAAGCATTTGGCTGTGAAACCATGTAAATTCTACTCAAATCTTAAATTTCCATAAATCATACTGCTCTTTTCAAGGTGAGTACAAAGCTGGCTGGGCTTCTGATCACCAAAGGAATGATGGCACAGACCCTTCCTTTTTTAAGTATTCTACATCAGCTATAAAGTAGGGCATCTCATGTACCAAGGAATGATATGCACTAAATATGCCAGTAATTAATTAGCTAACTCAGTCTCCACAACTGAAATGCCAGTTGAACTTTTCCCCAGTTGCAATGCTGTTTTGGACTGAGAACCTAGAAACTGATTCTAGAAGTAATTTCTCTGCTTTAATATATACTGTTTTTAATGGAATTGTGCAGAATGATTAGTGAGAGGCAAATGTCAAAACACCAGACAGAAACTGACTCACCAGTCATAGGATTTAATATTAAGGTCAGGCTATGGAAATAACAATGGCGCTCAGTCTTGATTATCTTGGGCCTTGTGCAGTGATTTACGTTGGAGAAAAATGAGTGGAGTGGATATAATGTGCTAATTTTCCAAATTTGGTAGTATTTTATATATTCCTTCCACACTTGTTAGCAATGATAAAGGGCACAAAGCAGTTAAAAAAGGACAGGAACACAAAACAAAGGAACAAGCTCAGAATGTCCTAGAAGATTATTATGAGCAATTGTCTACAGGGATTTTAAGGTTTACTCTTTTTTCTTTTTAGGCAGGATTGAAATGTTGACATTCTGTCCAAACAGAGCATAGCAAGAGCACACAAAGTGCACACTTCCCCTTGCTAGTCATTTCACTTTCCCCTGCTTTTTCTTAATGCAGTTGCATGTGCCAATTGGTTACAAACCTTTAATGTTGATGCTTTTTATTTTAAAACCAGCTTTCATCACAGAGCTTTGATTGCATGGACTGCTCTGTGGTAAATGAGCTTCAAATTACATTATGCTTGAACTAACTGCATCTGCTCACTATGAGTATCTCAGCCCACAGTGGCACAGGAAGACATGAAAGGTTGTCAGGTCAAATGCTGATATGCAGCACTAAGCTTCCATGTTAATGATACTTGATACTCCTTCTCTATTACCGAAACAGCCCCAAACTCTCAGCCTGTGTCTTTGTAAGTTCTGTCCCTCCACTGCTAGTCATCACTCTGTGCCTCTGGTTTGTGTTTTGGTTGTAGAATGGTGATGATTTACAGGCTTCAGACTCAAAGTGTCATCTCCTCATGTTCTCAATTTTTGTTGTGTTTGATTATCTCAATGTTTATTGGCATGTGGCCCTTCTCCACTGCTGTCTATCTGCCTTGTACTGGCTGCACGCTAGATAACATTGGTAGCAATTTCACTCCTTTTTTCCTCAACACCTTCTTAAGGTAATTTTCTAACTCTCCCTCATCAAGCCATGATGATAACTTATCTTGGGAGTGCAGTGTTTGGTCAACATATGGATTTTAGAGTAGCCAGTGGCTATGATTTTGAATGCAGTAGCCACAGCAACTTCAGTACGACTTCATTTTGAATATATTGCTCATAGAGGTCACTTACCTAGCTGAATTTGAAACTAAGAGCCTTTCAGTTATTTCTGAATTATGTGTTTCTGAAAATTAATGGTATGTTTTTCTATTCTCTTGTAGATACTCTGAAATACGAAGAGTTTGCCATTCTGCCAAGGGCTGAGTGCATTGATTATGTTAATGCAGGAGGGAAGAAAGACGCAGATGTGGCACTGCAGAGATGATGCATAATGGAAAAATCAAATTCATGGAGGTAATACAAAGTTGAAGAAATAGTCAGTTGATCATGGAATGATCTAATCCAATAAATGTTCATGGAATGATAAAGTATGGAAAGGTCTATAGGATGATACTCAACAGTCTGTCACTTTCTATGAAGTGTGGTGCCCCTGAACCTCTGGGTTGAAGTTAAAGAATAGATGATGTCTCTGTGTAAGGCTCTGTGTATTAGTGTAACTTTCAAATTTGGTAGAAGGGACATAAACAAGAATGCCACACCTCTTATTTTCAAAACCAAGAATTACATACAGGGGAGGAAGCTCAGTTAAAGGGATAGCCAAAGGGTAAAGCCCTGGCAAGCAGCAGAGGCTCTTCAAAGATACCATATGGGAATTCAGGCCATCCCATTTTAGAAAAAGAAATCCAGCATAGCTGAACAGAAAGGGTAGGGAATGTTTATAGATGCAAAAACCTTCAAAAGCTGAAAAGAGAATAACCAGAAAAATGATAAAACTCCATATAATACAGATGAAGAAGCAGAACAGGAAGGAGATGAACTTCCAAATGGCACCAGTACTAATAAAGTCTTTCCCACACACATCAGAAGCAGCAAGCCTGCTGGAGCATCAGTATAGCGAACAGAGGATCAGGATGCATCAACATTTTTAAAAAGATAAGCCTTAGAAAATTCCCAAATGGATTCATTCCACCTGTGTACACAGTGAAGGAGTGAGTATAGAGAGCTCACCATGGCAGAGCCTTGGTCATAAGTGATGTTTCAGGAAAATCTGTCTGTAGTCAAGATTTTTGTAGAAGTTTATGGAATAAAGAGACAGGAAGAACAGTAACTACCAGATCTGGCAATATTCCCAAAAGATCTTAGATGAATTTCCAAGTGAAAGAACTGAGCTGCTAACTGAGCTGCTAATAGTGTGTGATGCTTCACTTAAGTCTTTGGTGCAGAAGGCTGGCAGTGAGATCATATGATACAAACTTTTAAATGGCATTCCAGGGAACGAGTATGGATGTCATGAAGATGAATAATGAAAATTTACTGATACTCTCAATACGAAGATTAGTTAGGACATGAAATTAAACTACCAAGTTGCCTTTTTCACACAATGCACAGATTATTAGACCTTTCCAGAGGATGCTGGTTGCTAAAAATGTATACAGGATAGAAATTGAACAAATTAATGGAAGGAAAGATCACAGAGGGTTAAGCACAAAGATATTACCACGGCTTAGGAAACACTTCAAATGCAAATCACTGGATTCTGGGAGAATACTCATCAAAGACCAACTGTCCCATTTTAACATTCTTCTGAACATATTTGCTGTTTGCTGCTGTCAGAGACAATGTGTTGGATTAGTATGGAGTCCTGATGGTGTTAGCTTTTATGTTCCAATGGTTTTATGAAGCAAAGTAATTTTTGCTAGCTGTTTTGCAGGTAATTAATAGGAAGAGGGCAGATTCCTTCTCCAGAATCATCCTCAATAACCGGTATCTGCACAGGATTTGGGATTAGAAGTTACTCCCTGGAAGATGAACAAATGAGGCCAATAATTCCTGTTTATTTAACTCTTCTTCATCTCTACCAAAAATATGAAAGAAGAAACTGAAAGATAAAGAAACAAATAACAGGAAAGGAAGGCAGTATCAAAACTCTGCCTTTTAGTTTTGTTTCTTTTCCACGCTAGTTTTACTTTTAGTTTTCCCTTTTGATTTTCATACACTTTGAGTAACTCTATACACATTAGTAAATAGTACTTTAAAGTGCACATTTATTTCTTGCTGACAGGCAAAATTATTAATATTTTTATGATAATATATTTGTCATTCGAAGTTTGCTTAAGCACTTTTTGTGTCCACTTAATTCTAAGGAAATGGAAAACTGAAATCATACCAACCTCGAAAGAGTTTATTAAAGGGCAGAAACAGCAACTAGAAATATGTGTTAGCCAAGTCTGTTGTACGCTGTGTTCTCAAACTAGCAAGCGCAGAAAGATCTATTTCAATTGATATTTTATTTGGCACATAAATTTACTCTTATACCACTTATTCCATAAATTAATCAGGTACAACATACATCATACAGTCTGTGGATCCCCTCATGCTAGAAGTTTAAAATAATATTCACAACTGGAGTTCCAAAGAATTGCAGCATATCTAGAATGACCCGCAGTATTTCTCTACTCTCCCCCAAAAATTTGTATTAGCAACCTATTACTGCAGCATGGTTGGCCTGTCTCAGAGGCTGAAGAGAAAGATCTTCCAGGATGGTCTTTGTTAGCTCTTGGCAGCATAAACGTGATATTCCTGTGGTATTTCATGTTTTCCTAAGCCAAACTAATGCAAGGAATGTCCATTTAACACAACTTCTTACACAGGCTGAGCATTACACAGTGATGGAACGAAAGGAGCCAGAATATACAAAAAGAGACAATATGCCTCTCTAAAGGAAAATCAGTGTTTGGTTTTCCAAAGGGCCATGTGGAAGAAAAGGATGATCTCTCAGTTATAATGCTACAGGTAAAACCATGCTTGGGAGAAAAAGGCTTCCTCACAACCCAAGTACAGAGCACACAGGGGAGAATGACTTTTGCAGACACTGCTAAGACTGAAAAACCTTCTGAAGGGAGCTGTCCTCATATGAATGTCTGGTGATTTTGGACAGTCAACATCTTTCTGGAAGATCTTCTTATTGATGCTTTTATCACTGACAGGGAAGCAACTGATTCAAGCAACACCAATTAGTCATTTGGGAGCACGAAGTTTTCTCCAGTGCTGGGTGAGTAACTGGGTAGAAAAGATCAATTGCTTCCATGCTGCTAAGTTGTTTGGGGACACTTTTACACGGACTTTAACATTGTTTAGGAGTTTGATCTGGTAGGGCTGGTGCAGCAAAGAAGATGTGGGGTGTCTTGGCAAAAACTCCATGCACACAGAAAGGACTATTTACTTCCTTGGGTCTCATGAGCCATGTATGGATATAGAGACAGTATGGCTGGCTTTGACTGTCTTATTTCTAAAGACTATCCAGATCTCTCTCACAGTTAATTTTTATTTTTTTGAAATCAAGAAAAATATGGCAGAACATAAGTTTAAAAAATGTTGGCCAAAGAATGACCAAAAGGAAAGTTTTAAATGGAAACAATCCCCAAAGCCCCAAAATCTATTGCTAATTGACAAAACAAAAATGGTTTTCAGAAAATTCTGGGCTCAGTCTTGCTACTTGCAGACTACCACAGTGAGAACAGTTGCCAGTTCCTGCTCATTTTTCTGGAAGATTCTTATTTCCAAAAGCATGTGTCAATGTGTTGCAAGACTTTGGCTATGATTTTAGGACCCCATTCTAAAAATGTGCTGCTGGGTGAAGACCAACCAGCTTTAACACCACAAAGCTGGATTGAGTCCCAATACAAATGCTCAAACTGTTTAATTATCTCCAAATATTTATACTTAAAAATGTATTTCAGTAAAAATAATGTGTATTGTTTAGTAACATTTTCTCTGGAATTGCCCAGAAAGACAAATATAAAGAGAAAAATAATTTTCTGTAAGGTCAGTATTGCTGAGATGAATACATATTCTTGTTTATTATTTCTGTTTCAAACTGCTTCATTCCTCTGTAATAACTTTCTCTGGGAGATAAATCTAATCTCCAAATCCTGCCTACTGAATTGTAAACAAATCAGATAAAACAGCTATAAGCTAGTTTCATTCACAAACAGAAAATGGAGATTTTAAAACATATAATTGGGTATCAGGCCAAAGAAAATTAAATACATTCCTGAATGCTAGCACAGGTCTTTGTTTCCAATTCTTCATTCCAGATGAAGTGAATTAGCCCAGATTTTCTGTTTGAAGGCTTTGGTAACAATGCTTGATTATGAGACCAAATAATGCCATTGGATGGCTTTCATGTCTTTCTACCTGATCTGCACTCACCACCTTTAAATTAAGTTCTGCCAGAATGGGTATTGCAAACATTTCAAATGTTCCTCAGAGATGGCTTTCCTGAACTCAGTCTGTGGGCTGGGGGCTGAATTTTACTTTCCTGAGCCTGAAGGCAACATTTGGTCTTCCCTTGGAAAATGAAGAGATGATTTTCTTAAAATTTCCTTGAGATTAAATTACAGCATCTGCTCAAAATACTGAGGGAAGTTTGAAGCAATAAAGTTACTGCATTTCCAAAAACACCAGCACTGAAGAAACGACACAATTCTTCTGGGTTGGTTTTTTTTTTGTTGTTGTTTTTTTGGGTTTTTTTCATGTTTTAATTGTTAATTAAACAAGAACTAAAATTTCTTTCAGCACTTCCCAAAATGAGGTTTTAGTATCTCTCATGAACTGCCTTTGACTTCTACACTCCACTGTATATGCACAAGCACACATGTGAATAAACTTGGTATAGAAGATACCCTTCACTTTCCTCCCCAGCTAGTAAAATATCTTCTGCCAATTCCTGCCCCCAAATGCATAAAAATATTAAGACCAGCTGTATTAAAATAACTGGATTAAAAAGATGGCAGAAACTTTTTGAAATGCTGTCAACACAATTTTGATTAAGGTTATTTCAGTTTCACAGCAGCTGCTGACCTCAAAATAATAATAAAAATTGTTTTCAAGGTTCCAATTTCTACAATATTACCCTGAATTTTTCATTTTAGACCCATATTTTTATAAACATTACTTTACAATATTTTTCACTTGCTGGACATGGAGAGAAATGTCTATTTATTTATAGACTGTAATGCATATGTCAGCTGAGGTCTCAGCCTTTTAAAAGGAAAACTTCTCATGTCTTATGAAGTCATACTAAGATTTAAGATAAAGGGGTTTATTGGACGTTGCAAATTTGAAGCCCTCTCTTAAAGGTGGTCTGCAAAAATTGTATCTGGTTTTCTAAGGCTGTGAGCCCTTTGTGATAACACTGCTGGCATGTATGTGCTGTCTACCATTTGTAAAAAAATGGGATTTGAGAAGACTTTTGGGGAGGTACTGTTTGGTTTTGTTTTTGGTTTTTTTCCTGTTAACTTTAAAAAAACCTCAATAAATATCAACTCTTTGTTTTGTTTAATTATTATTTTGAAAAATAAGGATGTCATCTGTAAATACCTTTTTTCAGATGTGATGCCAAATATTTTTCAAAAGGCCTCCTGAAGTTAAGTAACAAAACATAAAGAGCCATGAACAACCAGAACTTTTTCATTAGTGTGAGAGAAAATTCTTTCTGTTCTGAATAGCTTCAGTTTCACTACCTTTGATCTCAGGATGCCACTTCTGATGTACAATATGTCACTATTGTACTAATATTTTCAGGCAGACGTTACAGTCTGCTCATATTATAATAAAAGAGATATACCTCTTAGCTGTAACCTCATTAAACCCCATGTACTATTGAGAGAGGAAATTTTATTGTAGTTTGTGGCATCTAGCAAAGAAAATCATAAAGGAAGAGCTGAGGTTTTCCAGAAGTACTTAACACATTTGATTAAATTACTTAAAAACTTGCCACCAGAACCGGCCACAAAATTTTCCGAAGTACAAAACTTTTGTTCTAAACATCTATAAGCTCCTAGAATCTTAAAATCCAAATGGGATCAACTAGGGAAAAAAACCAATGGAAGAGAACAGCATTTTAAAGGGTGTGTGTTTAGCTTTAAATGAGAACATTGGTGAAGGGAACTCACATGGAAGAAAAATCTTGAGGGAGGAATGAATTCATCAGTGCCTAATAGGGTAAAGTTCCCACTGACATTTTCCCCGTGTTTAGAATATTTCTAACATTTCTGTATTCCATGAATTCTCTTTTTCATAGCAAGGCCAGAACTGCTACTGAGTTTTTCTCTGGGGATGAATAAACTGATGGAATTCTTCCCTTTTGATTCAGCCATTTTCATAAAATTTCTGGCAACTATGTTTCTGCAGTAATAGGACAGTCTAGCTTTTTGGGGGTTGTACTTGAATGCAAAAAACTCCCCTTGTTATATGATACTAAAAAAATGATACTAAAAATCCGCTGTAAACAAAGAAAAAATGGAATTTAACAAAATATTATTGTAGATATGGGTTTTTTAAGTAATAAAATTGATTTATACTGTTCTAAGAATACATCCTCAGGTCTAGCTTTATTTTAAGCATCAGCCTTAGTTATATGATCCTATATGCTTGCAATGGCAATGACTTAAAATTTGCATAGCCTTTGCTTTCAGAGCTCAGCTGATATTTCTTTTTTCATAGGGAGGGTGAGACACACACACACAAAAGAATAAAATAGTAAAATGACAATAAAATAAGGAAAAATAGTAAAATATTACCTATTATATCCAGTTTTCTTTATTTTACTATTTTTCTGTTTTCCATATGATTTTGAATATAAATATCCACACAGGAAATATTTTGGGTTTGGTAGAATCACTATATTGACAACCAGACATGGATTAGTTTGAAATTGATTACTTCCCTTTTTTCTCCAATGACCTGCTGTGCTCTTTTGAGAGGAATAAAGATGACATTGCACCTTGGAAGTTGCAATTCAACCAGGTAACCTGGCTCATGGAAAAGAATGAAAACAAAATGTGTTTGAAATGCATTTCCCAAGCACTAAAACTCCAAACCCAAGGATTTAAAAATTTCGGAAGGGAAGACTAAAGGTTACCTCTAACTTTCTGTTGGTGTGTGCATTACAATTCAGACCTTCATTACATAATGGTATTTTCCCCCCCAGTTATCTATCCCTCATTCAGTTCATGTACATAGAATAATTTCTTTTATTTTATTCAGTATGTGACCTTAGACATCTTACTTAATTTGTGCTATCCAAACCCTCCTTAGAACAGAGATTTGTCAATTTTCTCAATGGATGTTCTGCTATGCTCAGTGTCAGAGTATTTGGATACTTCACAAATGGAATGGATTAATTTTCTCAGCACCCAGATGAGGTATTACATTATTAGCCCTTTGCAGGGACCTAAAGATGAAGATCAAAAGGTCATTACCTACTTTTGCATTCCAAACCAAAATGCCTGCAGCCTAATTATTTAGGACTTCCTATGATACTTTTCCAGCAACCTACAAGCTGCAATTTTAAGATACTTTGGTGAGAGTGCTTCAGCCTGTCCAAGGAAATCAACACCGAACGTCAGGCAGAAGCTCCCAGAGGGGCACCTGTCTCTCTGGCATCCTGCAAGGACTTCAGGCTTTACCCCCTCATGCCCACACTGCTCAGCCTGTGACCTGCTCTCCTGCCTCTGACCTGACCAGCCAGACTTTGGGGGGAGAGAGGGAAGCCAGGCTGAGCTCCAGCCTCTGTGGTGCCACTTAATTCCACGGTACCTGCCAGGGCCTGCCTGCCTCTGCAGACTGCTGCAAGAGGGGAACTTCCTTCGTGGCCTCAGCTTTTTGGAGGGACAGCATAAAGAGAACTTTGACTTCAGGCCAGGCCTGCCAACATGTCCCAGATATGTCATCTTCTGGGGAGTGGATGCCACCTCCTGAAGGAAGCCTTCGTGCCTGGCTAAAGCAAAAAACCGTGTCAGACCCTCACAGAGTCCCTCAATGAGAGCAGCTGGGCAACCTTCCATGGTTTTTTGTGAATGTGGGAGGTCTCTGGGAGATAAACCATTATTACAGTAGCCAGGACAGAGCATTTCTGATCTCCCCAGAGAGGGTAGAAAAACAAGCCCTGATAACCATCTTTAAATATTAATTGAGGCCTTTGCTTCTACCAGAAAAACACTTTCCTCTGTTACCTAAGAAAACAAAACAAACAAGACACCAAATCCTATCTCAAGCCTCCCTTTCCTTGTAGTTCAGCCTTCAGCTCAAAACAAGGGCTTATTTTGTCCCATAAAACTGAATGAGTAGAAAACAACCAGGCAACCCACCCCTGATTGGGAAAACAACCAAATGAACTCCAGCACACCCTTACCTCCAGCATGCAACAGCCTCACCCCCCAGGCTGTTCTACACATACAACCTCTTGATTGTTGTTATCATTCAGCTTACATGGCTCTGGTGTCAGTGGTGGCATGAGGAACGTCTTGGGCCTAAATGTTCCTGTGATAAATATAACAGAGGGTCCCAAGGTGATTCATACACCTTGTTATCAGAATGTAAGCAGTGAAATAGAGAAGAAACCAATTTAAACTTCATATAAAGAAATGGTCTTTCCCTCCCTGGTGTGGTGAAGTCCCAGGACAGAGCTAACTGTGACAATAATTTTAGGAGGAGCTAGGGAAGAGAAGTTTTTGGGTGGAGAGGTAAAAACAGCCAGGTGCTTTGACCAGAGCCAAAGGAAAGGAGAAATCCTCACCCTGTTGTCTGTGTCTGCAGCGCTCTGGAACCATCACAGGTGTGTGTGGGAGTGCTCCCACCAGCCTGGGAAATTGCTCTGGGTGGGCAGCAGATGCAATGAGGTTTAGGTCTCCTAGACCTCAACATAATACTTGTGTACATGACACCTTTTCACTTTTTGTTGTATTTCTTATCTTTTGAATGGCTGAATTTTCAACCATTACTCAAGTTGTTTGGATGTTATGTCAATTTCTGAAAATGGTAAATTAACATAAGCTTGTATTATTACTCTTAAAATGGTTGAAGTGTTTTTCATGGATTTCACCATGCTCTTCTGTAATGTGTCCAGGATTCCTGGTTTCACTAATTATACATAATTTTTGTATTATGTCCTGAATATTTTTTCTCTGTTTCTTTCTTATGTGCTTCATGAAGACTCTCTCTCCCCCTAGCTCCCATGCCTTTACTTTTTCTTCCATAAAATAGGTACATGGAGAGAAAAGCAAAACCTTCTTAATGTTTTTAGTATCACCATGAAAAAAGAGCAATTGCAAGGAAAGTAGAGCTCAAGCTGTGGAGGTGTGGACTGGAGCATACTGAGTGTTAATAAAATCCCAGGAGACTTACCCAGTTATTTAATACTGACAAGTTTCTATTGCTGACTGATTTTTTCAGAACTTCACAACATACAAAATTTTGAAAGATTTACTTAGGAATGAAGCCAGGATAACCCTCCAAACCACAGAGGTCCCCTAATTTCATTCAGTGGAATGATTTTTTTAATGTGCAACTATTACACGCACACCTCCTACTCCCACTCACAACCCTCCCCAGCCTGTCAAAATTTAAGTCATTTGAATAATGCCCTTAACAACACACTTTACTTGTGATCAGCCCTGAGGTGCTCAAAACATTTCTTGTAATGCTACTTCATCCTTATCATTCTGATGTTGGTGGGCTTTTAGCAAGCAAACTATTAATCTGCAGTATTTCTGCACTTTTTATTAAACAGTTAATAATTGCAGTTGTGTATGACAAGGAAAGTACTGGAACCATTTCTTAGAGTGTTGCAAGATAATGTCAAGTGAGTTTTGAATATTTTCTCTGTACTCCTGTTTCATTGAAAATTGGCAAGTTACAGAGACTTGGGAACAGTAAGTACCTTTTTGAGGAATAATTAAATGAAACAAAGAAACTGCAGTCTAGATGTTAAGAGCTTCACAGTTGTTAATAAATTTGTTCCATAAATGCTTGAATATGCTCAGCATTTTAGAGACTGCAGTGGTGAACCCAGATTAGATGGCAGCTCAAAACAGGACCAAATAAGGCTTTTTGTACTGAGTCTGGAAAACCAACATCCCTAAATACTTCAAGAAAGCAATCATCTTCCCATTTCAAGGGTACTGCACAAAGTTCTCTCCTTGGGTTTGCTCTGCCTTGGTTTGATCTCTAGTTGATATTTCTGAGTACCAAACCATTGTCATCAAACCTATGCAGTGTCAATGAACTCTATGAAATTGCCAAGAACATAACATTTTTAATCAGTAAAAAATTCATGCTGAATATTTCTTTATGCTTTATGAACAGAGAATAATAAGCTCTATAAATTTATTTAAAACTTCCCAGAGAACACTACCATAGAGATATGATTATTGAGTTAATTTTGCATAATTATTTAGTGCTGATTGAATCATATATTTTAAATGTTTTTATAAACTTAATTAGTTCACATAATCTTCCCTAATATTTTTTTAATTGCAATTAAATTGCATGGAAATTTTACGTAAACATTGGTATGCTAATTCCTGCAGGGACCTCCTTTGATCTTTGATGGGATCCCTGCCCATCTGCTTGTCAATGGGCAGCGTGGACAATCAATTCCTGTAAATTCCATATTAGTTGGAGGGAGTAAAAATATTTTTAAGTCTATAGTTAAGTCTACAAAATCATGTCTAGTTTCAGGCACATTCTTATGGAGGAATCATACATTTCTGACTTACCACAGTCAGTCTGGTAAATGTCACTCTAGTAGTCCACTCCCTTTGTCTTTTCCACCTCTACACTAACCCTAAACACACATGGCCTGATGGAAGGTCTTGTTTATTTGTTTTAAGCTGATGGAATATTTGTAAATATACATATTAAAAAAAAAAATCTGTGGTGTCATGGCAGAACACAAATGTGACCAATTGGAAATGGTGCAGTATTTGTAGGCACAATGGAGCAGCTCCAGCTCCAGGTGCCAACCAGCAGCACTTCAAGCACTCTCACTGCCTGCTCCAGTGCTGAGCTTGGAGTGAGAGTGCAGTCAGGGGTGGAAGAAGAGGATGTAGGGGAGCAGGAGTGTGTGTGCACAGTGTCAGTGAGAAGTGAGTTTTCCCCATGAAAGCCAGCATTGTGGCTGCTTTTTAAGGCCATGTGGCAAGCCAAGACTTCAGTCTTCACCATGGGTCCAGTAATACCAAAAAGCAGAGCTTGAGTGGTGGACTCAAGTTTTGGGTGAACTAGTGAGTTTTATGAACTACTTCAAATAATTTTGAAGTACTTGCTGAAGTTCAAGAATGTGCCAAGCGGTTTCTCCATGCACAACCAAAGTGTTTTGCTTCGTTGCCTTGGTGAAGGTTATATGAAGATGTATGCTATCTGGCCCTAAAATTTTTCTCTCACAGCCTGCCTGAAATCAAGAGAAGGGGTGTAGGAAGAAGGCAGGATGGCTGAAAGGCAATTAAATTGATACCCTGAAGTAATATGAGACAATTTTGTTGCAAGGCTTTTTTGCACAACTTCAAGCTATAGCAATCCTTCTCAAAAGAGAAAAAGCCACAACAAAATAGATATATTGGATTGCTGACTGCTACTGGCCATTGGCTGCTGCTTCATTAGTTGCACACTATGTCTCCTCTGACATTTAGTGTAGAATAGAAAACATTTTCAGATGCTCTGAAATATTAACAAGGAATATATCAAGAACTGTCTGCAAAATCTCAGGGTTGCATTGTGATACTGTAAGAGAAGTTAGTGCAGATGAGCACCAGTGAACTGTGTAAATTCACAGCTACAAGGTGTTTCTATAGAATGGAAGAGGTCAATGTAGATTAGATATTACGAAGAAATTCTTTACTGTGAGGATGGTGAGACACAGGATATGGTTGTCCAGAGGAGCTGTGCGTGTCCCATCCCTGGAATTGTTCAAGGCCAGGTTGGATGAGGCTTTGAAATACCTGCTGTGGTGAAAGGTGTCCCTGCCCAGGGTGAGGGAATTGAAACTAGACAATCTCTAAGGTCACTTCCAACCCAAACTCTTCTATGATTCTATGATTTAACTACTTTTCTACAGTCATTGTGTTACAACTGTAACATGGAGTCAGGAAGAGTCCAACAACAGTCTGAAAGTATCTTAGGTTTTTCTGAGGGAGAATTGTGTTCATCTGTAGCTAATGTAACATTGGATGACTTTTTCCACATGAGCTATTTATTAGCTAGAAAATATGTTTTTGAGTAACCCCAAACCACTTATAATTGCATATTGAATTCAGAGAGAAGTTGTTAATGAAAAATATTACTTATTATTCCCTTATTGCATACTACAAAAACTTATTACTAATTTATTTTCTATTTATATTAAGATAATCGGACCAAAGCAGTGAAAGAGAAACCATCAGTTAGAATCACAAAATACTGGAATAGATTGAATCCTTTGATACAGCAGTTAGGCTTTTACCCAAGGAATGGAGAACACGTATTTCCTTTTCTTCTTTAAAGATTGACATCCACCTCTCCCTCTTTCCAAGCATCTCCCTCCCCTATGCATAGCCTGCTACTAACTATACTGTACTTATCACAGAAATAATGTCACAAACATGCCCACACACTGGAAGGGACAACAGCAACCCTGTGCAGTCAGTCTTTCTCAGTGACAATATTGATATTTTATACTTCTTGCAGAGTAGGGCAGGAACATGGTAGGAAATGTGGGAACCTTTTAAAAACATTGGAGGAGCCAACCTTAGAGCTCTAACCAAGGGTGATGACCTAATTTCAGTTTACAGAGCTCAACATCACACTCATTTTCATTGTATCACAGCGGGGGCTGAGGCCTGATATTCAGATGAAACATTTTGCTGATAGTTGAAAACATATAATTTAATTTTTTTATGTTAAAGAAGGAAAGATCATAAATTTTTATCTTTTTTTTTCTTTCCCACTGATTTCTTGATTTTATAAGATCTACCAAGAAATAATTATGTTCACTGTGGTCATTTATATCTTTGATGTGTTCCCCAACACAGAAGAGAAGGAGAGGCAATCATAGAGTGAACTGCTTTCAGGAATAAGCAATTGCCTTCAGTTCAAGAACTGGAAAACAGTTACAAGGAACACTGAGATTGCAGCTTATATCATCTAAGTTGGGAGGAAAAAGTGATGTATGTGGTAATTTCTGGCCTCAGTCTCCAGTGCTCTAATCCATATACTACTCACCAGAGTGCTTATTTTTTGTTAGTGAAATAGCTGCAAAAGGATTTTGTCAACCAGATTAACAGCATTACAAATTAGCAGCAATTGTTTTACATTTGTATTTTCACAGCTCCTGTCAGAGCAAGATCATCTTATCATGCTAATTGTACAAACAAACATTTCTGATCTCTAGAGCTAACAGGCTGAATTCAGACACAGTGTACAAATGAAATAAATGGAGAGACTGGAGAAGAGGACAGAAGAGAAAAAACGATAAGGACACTTAGTTGAACAGACCATGTACATGCATAATTGAGGCTCTATTTATAAACTAGAGCTAAGCATGAGATACTGAGGAGGTTAGTAATCCCTGCTGGCCAGCTGCAGAGCTGTTAAAGGAAAGACAATTTGTCTTTAAGGAGACTGGTCCTGCACCCCACTGTGTGGTATTTTATAAATGCTATAGAGTTTATGCAGTTTCTTAATTCTGCTGGCCTTTCCTTCCTTAGTCACGTACGCAAGGATAAAAGTCATACCTCTTATGGCTATATATACTCTTTAATCTTCTTTAACACTTACAGCATATCAGGGAAGTCCTTTCCCACCTCACAATCTACATGGAGACCATTTGACATATCGGGAGAGAACAAATAAATCAAAGGTTTTTCTTTTTACTTGCAGGACTTTTCATAATTTTTGCTTTAGTAGTAATAAAAAGCTGTTATAATAAGCAGATATATTACATAGAACCATAGAATGGTTTGGGTTGGAAGGAACCTTGATAATAATCCACTTCCAACATCCCTGACAGGGACACCCTCCTCTAGACCAGGTTGCTCAGAGCTCCATCCAACTGGGCTTTGAACACCTTCAGGAATGGGGCACCCCCAACCTCACCACCCTCATAGTAAAATTTTTTTCCAAGTATCTAATCTAACCTTTCTTTTAGTTTGCCTGCACTCCACCTTGTCCTGTCCCCACGGGACCTTATAAAAAGTCCTTCTCCATCTTTCTTGCAGGCTCCCCTCAGGTATTGGAAGGCCACAATAAGGTCACCCCAAAGCCTTCTCTTCTTCAGGATGAACAATTCCAATTCTCCCAGCCTTCCCTTGTAGGAGAGGTGCTCCATCCCTCTGATCATCTCAGTGGCCTCCTTTGGACTCTCTACAAGAGGTCCATGTCTTTCTTCTTCTGGGCACCCCAGAGTTGGATGCAATATTCCAGTTGGGGTCTCACCAGAGCAGAGTAGAGGGACAGAATCCCCTCCCTGCCCTGCTGCCCACGGTGCTTTGGATGCAGCCCAGGACATGTTTGGATTTCTGGGCTGTGAGTGCCATGGCTGGGTCATGTCCAGCCTCTCACCCACCAGCACCCCCAAATCCTCCTGGGCAGGGCTGCTCTCAATCTGCTCATCCCACAGCCTGTTGATAACAGGGTTTGTCCTGACCCAGGTGCAGCACCTTGCACTCAATCTTATTAAACCTCATGAGATTCCCATGGGCCACTTCTCCAGCTTGTCCTGATGCCTCTGGATGGATCCAATCCTTCAGGTGTGGCAACTGCATCACTCAGATTGGTGTCATCTGGAAATTTGGTGAGGGTGCAGCTGATCCCTTCATCTGTGTCACTGATGAAGACATCAAATAACATTAAATAACATTTCCCCAGTAGAGACCCCTGAGGGACACCACTTGTGTCATCAGGATGTGACCCATTGACCCTCTGGTAGTTTATGACTACAGTAATAAATATATTTTGGTAATAAAAACTTTGGATTAAAATAAACCAGTCTCCTCCCTTCTTTCTTTATGAAGTCTAATCAATGCTTATGGTGTCAGGAGTTGCTGTTAAAACATTGCTCCATACAATTTTCCGTTTTCTCTGTGGCCCTCTGCCCAAGGCACAAGTGCATGGCCATCCTTGGGCTGACACTTCCACTCGCAGGGTGACTGTGGGGCTGGGCTGAGCTGTGCTGGCAGGTGTTGTGGGGCCAGTGTGTTCACAGGAAGCACATCCATGTGTGCTTGGCTGGGTACTTCCCTGACAGATAATTCTGCCTTGGATTGCCATAGCTGCCTCTGTGCTGATCCTGGAAGACACATCTCTCCCCTGTTTGGTTCATCTCTCATCTTCTCCTCCACCCTTCCTTCATTTGCCATGGTTTTTTGAATTGTTTTCTGGGCTGGTATAAATAAGACAAATCTCTCCCCAGTATTCTTTGCTGATAAGATGTTCACACCCTATGAACTGTCTGCTGTACAGGGAAAGATCAGCTCAGAGCAGGACTGTTTGTATCTTATGAGGAAAGGTGCTGGTTGATGGGCAATGAATTCACAACTAGAAAGGGGATGTGCAGGAGCTTCAATCCCTCTGCATCCCATGGGAAGGGGCTGCATGGCTCATCTCCTGAGTAAGTAGTGCTCAGCACTGGGGTGCCCTCAGGAAAGCCCTAAAAGACAAGCCAGGGGGAGCAGAGATGAATATGGGCCTGTCCTGTTCTCATGTTTTTAACTTGGCTTCTGCAGCTGGTCAGATACCAGGCCAGACAGATCTCTGGTCTGAGTAGTGCTGTCCTTGCATTTCTATGGTCCTGTCAGCTCTCATCCTATATTCTTATTTTCGGAGAGGCATCTCAAGACAAAAACCTATCTTCTGAACATCATCTCTCTCACTCCTCTCTCCTCCACTTTCTCAAATGCACCTCCCTTTCAGCTTCAAGCTTTTGGGCAATCTTTTTCCATCTTTGTTTTCACACTGGCCCGGGTCCCTTGGGAATAGAATGGGAATAGCCAAAATTCTATGAGAAAGCCTTTTCTTGGACTATTTACAGCTTATTCAGAAGCAGAAAGTACTTTGAAAAAAAGTAATAAAAAACCAGTTCTCACAAGACTGTCTAACCCAATTTAGCAGTGAATTTTACAGTCAATGAAGAGAGACAGGTGCTTAACTTACATGCTTTGCATCTTCTTCTAGAGCCATAACAGTGATAACACACTGGATGTGACTTTCTGATTTAGGCACCTACTCCATGCCTAAGGTTTAGAGTACTGAATACTCCCTTCACCTTCAAAGGAAAAAAAATCTTGCCCCAAACCAGGAGATTTCACTGTGGAAATTCTTAATATTGTGGTTGCACTCAACAGTAAAACTTGCTTTTCCGGCCATAAGCAAAGTTAATTGTGAAAAAAAAGACAGTTTTCAAGCTTTCATGTAGTGGCTTTTCAGACAGATGGCTCAGAAGCTGTCCAGAAGGTGAGAAGAATGCTCATTTTCATATTTTATGCCTTGCTTGGAAGCTAAAAGGGAATTGGTACTGGAGCTGATCCAGTGCTTTAGCTTCTAGGTTTTCCCTATGTAATAAGAACAGATCCAGCAGGATTATGAGATATCTGCAGCCCCTGATGTGCAATGTTGGTCTCAGTAAATTCAGTGGCAGATCTCCCATTGACTTTAGCTGCAGTCAGATTTTTCCCAGAAAAGTTTGTCAAGAAAGGTGTTTTTCCCTTAGATCTTTAAAAATTAATTTTACAGAAATTTGAAGCAGTGATGTGATTCTAAGCAGCATCCAAACCTGTCTACTGACCAGAGAATCAACTCTAATTCCCTGAATCCCATATGAAAATGAGCTTTTGCTCCTAAATTTTGAGCAAAGGAATTTGCCAACTCAGTAGTGTTGTGGTACCCTTTACTGGAGTTACTCTGGTATGAAAGACCTTAACAAAGGCTGATTTACCATATTGAGAAGTCTGCATTGTGTTCATACCCATCATTGTAGTCATACCCATCACCATTAATTATAATTCTAGAGAGGACTAGGAAGGAGAAATGAATGGACTATTAACCTTGTGGGAGCAGGCTGTAGTTGTAAAACAAAATTATAAAATGAGAAACAGCAGTAAAACTGGTGAATTTGGGAGTTTTCAGGCTGAATGACAAAATCCTTGGTGGAGTATAGTGCATTATTTCCTACATAAAAAACTAAGGCTGAAAGACCATCTTTTTTCAGGCTACAACTCAAATATTATGCATTTGCAGCAACACTATAGCTACCAGCTATCTCAGCAAGACAAACACAAGGAGGTTATCACTGGGGTTTTTTAACAGCAGGTTTGGGGACCTGTTTTCTTTGCACATCACTTGTGTGGATAATATTTACTTTGTGTCTATGGCATAATATGCCATGGTTTGCTAAGTAAATTCAAAATGGTTTGCTAAGTTAATTCAAAGTCCTTAAACTGTCTCTTTGCATAGATGAATATCTTGACCAAAATATAATTAGACTCTATGACGATCAAAGGAGCCTGGCAGTGAAAGAAGGAGTAAATAGGCTGGACAAGGTTAAATCTGCATTTGCAAACATCTTGCATAGCACATATGGCTAAAAGAGACTAAGCCAGAGACTAGAAGAGAGAGAGATGGGCAGATTCAATGGAAATCCATTGAGAAATAATGACAAATTCCAACTGGCTTTTTCTTCCTCTCCTTCTGAGTAATTAGAGATGTGCTGGAGAAACAGACAGCTATTTCAGGACACAGGCAGGAATTTCCACAAGGTGGGTGGGATTTGGGGGCAGTGTGGGGGAGAAGAGCTGTGGCAAGAAGCCACTGGCCATTTGGTGATAAGAAAGGAATGTAAGGCCAGTATGGGTGATGTCAATGTGAAAAGCTGGCACAAAAACAATGGAAAGCTTTGGTTATTTATGAATATCCAATGCCTCAGTCAGGAGGTGACTTAATTGTGTTTGCTCTTATGCTGACCCAAGAGAAATCCTTGTCTGAATGATACAAATATCTGCTCTGCTCTGTTTATAGTACTTTCAGTCAAAAATAGCCAGGCCAGAGGGAGTCATTTAAGGAAAGCATTTTGCTTATGAAAATGCATTTTCCTGTTTGTATATAATTTGTATACACACCCACACTCTCACACGTGCAAAGCCACGTCTCACAGGCGAGTTTTTTCCTAAAGCTGCTCAGTAGAGAAACTACCCACAATACTTTCTCCCAGCTTTGCTTACTAGCAGTGTTTGGAGCAATGATCCCAGGTCAAAGTCCATTGGAGTATATGGAAAGATGCCCATGGACTTGACCGAGATTTGGATCAGGTCCCAAGTCTTTCCCTATTTAGAAGCTGGAAAATAAGCTGCAATTTCTCAGCTGTATATGCTGGACTAACTGGGCCTGAAACTGAGTGCGCAGAAAAGCTTCACATACCCAAGGCTCTACCTTGCAAATAAGACTTTTGTTTCTGTCTGTTCATGGATCATTGGCTTGTTCAAAGTCAGACAAACAAATAATGCTCCTAGTCATTGGGTTTTCTGTCATTACAGGGTTTGGCAGTTGTCATTCGCAAGATGGAACCATCCCTGTGGACATGCCAGAAGATACAAATTTAGTCTTCTGCAACAATGAAAAGTAGTGGGTTTTTTTAAAATTTAGGAATAAGGAATACATTTTGAAGAAAACTTTTTCAGATCCTCTTCTGAAAATAGATATTGCTCATGCGTTGCTGTGGAACCCGAATGGGCTCTCGAGGGACGAGGACGTGGGAGAGACACTTATGCATCCAATAGCCTTGAATAAAAAGAAGCATCCATTACTTAGTCTTGGCATTATCAGGTAAATTTCTTCCTAATGTACAGTTTTATCAAAGAGGCTTTTCAAAAGATTTTAAATTAATGACACAAAATTAATTTAATTTTAAATTTTGCACTATGAGGGATGCATTGACCGTGCTGTTTCTGATCCACTTCCTGAAAATTACCTGGCTACATTCACACTTTCTTTTTTTCCTCTCAGGCTTAATTTCATTTTTTACTGTAATAGTAATCCACAACATTAATTTTTATTTTGTTTTCAATTGAGACATTACAAATATTACTCCTGCTCCTGACAGGGAGGATGGAACTAGGTGATCTTTAAGGCCCCTTCCAATTAAGCCCATTCTATGAACAGATGTGAATAAGAATAATAGGCTATATCCTGTCTTTCATATGTGAGATTTGCATTATTTTAAGGCTTTTTAGCACCACAGAGAGTTTTCCTGTTGGTTCCAATGTGGATTTCATTGTTCTGAGGCCCAGGAGAAGGGCTGATGGGGGACAAAGGTAGCTTTAAGCTAAATGTTAGCACTCTCTTACTTCTGCACCAGAGGAATCCATTCCAAGACTGTTTTATGCAGTAATACATTACTAAAGTGACATAATTATGGGTGTGGCATAAGAGTTATGATATCCTTAATTATTCATTTATTTAAGTGTTTAGGGATTGCTCTTAATATGACAGATGTACACTCTTGTCAAGGCACCAGCTGAAGTGTCTTTTTCTATTTTAATAAGGTTGCTTACTTCTGGAAAAAAACCCCAGACATAGACTATTGTAGATTTTTTTTTCAGTTTAAATGTCATTCAAAACTCATAAGAGAGTTTGTCTAATTTTCTTATCTTCATTATATTTTGATGACAACTTCATTATTTTAGAGAAATTAATGATTACTCCAGTTCCCTGTGTTAAACATGAGATGAGCATTATGCACTAATTATAAGGAATGAACTACAACTGACGTCAACAGAATTTGTGTGACTGCACATATTATAAATTAAATCAGAATATTATACAACAGCTGGAAGACAGTCTAAGAAATAACTTTTTGAATGCCATGTTAAAGGACATGCTGACTCATACATCCATTTAATTCAAGAATCTCTACACAAATAATGTTCTTGTCTACTGATTTTTGCATAGCCTGGAAAATGTAAATGAAATTATTTCCATGCTAGTTCTGGCCAAATGTAGTGATTCCTATTCAAATGCATCAGTGCTCTGATTAGGAATTGGCTTAAACTGCAGTGAAGTCTGGCTTAGGCAGAGCCTGAAGGGCTCAGAGTAGCAGTCACACCTATGGTCACTGTATGTGTGCAGGCAGCGAAAAGCTGGAAAGGGAACTCATCACCAGCTCCAGGATTTGGACGAACAGATGAAATTCAACATCCTTCTTGTTGAGCTCAAGAGCTGATTTTAATGATCCGTGATCAAAAAGGAACACCCCAGCTTTTGATCTTTGGCCACGTTGATCCTGCTCCTTTCTGGGTATAGGGGATTTTCTATTTTTGCAGCACTACATGAGCTGGGCCAAGCTGTGCCTTGCCCAGAGATCCTGCAGACAAGAATGGCAGGCCTGGAAACAGTGTTTTCTGAAGTAAACAGTGGACTCATTTCTAGGATGAGGAATTTCTTAAAGGGGGTGAGAATGAAACAAAAATTCTCCATTCGCACATCTGATCTCATAAGCAATCTCATAATCACAGATTAAGTAGTGTTCACTGTACACTCCAGTCCTAGTACAGATATTAATGTGTGCAGATCTTTGAGATCAGACCTCTCCAAAGGCCCCACCTGTAAGCTAAAACAAGAATCGCCACTAACATCTGTTCACAGCATACAAGGTAACTAGAAATATAACTGGTCTTCCTTGTGCAAAGCCTTCATTGTCCCTAGCACACTGACATTCAGGATTCTGTGGAATAGTTTGTTGGGAAGAGTGGCAGACCAAGTGAATTTCTGCTGAGGATCAGCTCCTGCCAGACTCATTCCAGAAAATGGAACATAAATTGTCCATTAGCCAAACACCATTTGTACAAATCATTGGCCTCATTGACAAGATTATATTGGAAGCTTATTTTGGCAGGTCATTCATTATATTTAAGGTAATATCAAGGACCTTTATTTTCTCAGGTTTTTAGGGGGAAAGTTTTCTTTTTTTGCTGTGGCTGTATATTTTTCATTTGTGCCTGAAGAGAATTTACTTTGGTAGACTGTAAAGCTGCTTATGAATTTGATATGGCAATTCAGTCTATAAGATCTGATCCTTTATTCCAAAACAACTTGAGTTTTACATGTGGTATAAATTTTTTCTTTTATGAAATGGTCAGTGAAGACAAAATTAATACTCTGCAAAACTGTTGAATATTAGATACCAGAAATTACTGGTTCATTCCTGCTGCTGGTAAAATGATTCTTGGCTGCAGGTGTGTAGACTCAGTTGAGTAACTGAGGATCTAGAGCTGTATGCTTGATGCATTTTCATTTGCATTTTCATGCCATAGGTCAGGGTGAGAGTAGAAAGAACCCATCTCACTGAACACAGAGCCAGCCTTCAGGGGCTGAGAGGTCCCAGTTCAGCCCCTCAGCATGGACAACTCCTAGGAAACAGAAAATGTGAATGGAAAAATTCTAATCCTTCTTGGAACGTAGCAGTCCTCTTGAGCACATGTCTTGAGAGAGTAGAGTGTCAAAACAGTGCTTTTGTTTTTTTCCTGAGTTTATAGGTTATTCCCATTCTCTGCATTTACCTATGAATAATACACAGCAAATGCTGGGACAATAGTTTAATTGTCTTCTTTCAATATGTCCTCTGATCCTTTGATAAGCTTCAAGCCCAGAATGGAAACGGAGGGAAAATTATATTATCTTTGCTTTTCTCTGTGAAAATAAAGAAGTTTCCTGATGAGGAAAGAGATGAAATCACTTGGCATAAGGACTTCTAATTCACACTGGACAAATTCAGAACAGTGTTATATATATCAACAAGTAATGATGATGGAATTTCCTTATTATCTGACAGTATTTTCCCAGATTTCTAGTAACAAAATACTGGTTAAAGATTCATTGAATGGAACGCAAAGTTTGCCAGGATTCCAGAATGGTAAACTAACAGAAGTTTAAGTGCTGATGTAAATATATTTTACCTATGTAATTTGATATCTTGCATATCTATATCTTATCAACCTTTATCTTGTAATACATGCACACTGCTGGCAGGCAGGGCAGGATCACACACATCATCCCTGTGGTTACAGAGCCGTTTCTGTAAAATTTGTAGCTCAAATTACTTTGCATCAAAACACTTTTATCTGAGTATATACAAGATATCAAGGACAAGGTTTGGGAGCAGAAGTAGGTGTCTTTTATGAGAGAAATTAATCTCAGTGGGAAAACAGACATTTGGGAAAAAGGTTTCTAGTTAACCAAAAGAGCAAGACAATACAAAGTTAGTAAACTGTAGCAAAACAAGTGAAATTTAAGTATGCTTAATCTTACTGCAACTACTCTTGCTTTTTTCCCTCTCTTGGTAATTTTGATGAAGCCACCTGGAGCACCAAAGTTTGTCATTTTCCCCAGGTATATAATTTGAGAAAATGGAAGTACACAGTAGTTTCTAATTACCTGCTTTCTGTATCTTGGAGCAAATTCAGCTGGAGCAGCTTGCAGCACTCCTCCAGGCAGCTCACAACTTTGCAGGGAGGATATTTCCATGAAAGATGGGTGCAGAACTGCTGAGATGAAAACATGCTTGGATTTCTTTCTCTCTACAGGGCTGTGTGTCCTGTAGTACAAAGGTATAAAAAAGCAAAAGGTGTAAAAATAGGGAAGGTTCCTACATTTTGAGAAGCAAAACGTTTTACTCAGGAAGAAAAAGAAAGGAAGAGTGACCTACACATGCTTCTTCAAAGAATGGTTATAGAGTACAGAACTTGAGTGTACAGAGTGCACAGCCCTGGGAGAAGTGCTGCAAGGTGGATTGTGTTTCACAGGTAACTTCAGAGCTTAGTTTTGGTCTGCTCCAGGGGTCTCCATGGTGAGTGTGACAAGAGCTGGGTGTTCATCCTCCAGTGCAGCATAGTGCGTGGGTGCAGTGAACTCTGTTCTGGGATCAGCCTTTAGCAGCTCAAAATTAAAGCATTTAGCTATTGAGTTCCTAAATCTTTAGGTGTATCCCTAAAGCTTTCTGAATATTTTCTTATCCCAAAAGGTGTGAAGAAATAAGCCAGCCAACAGTCTGTGTAGTCTAAGCGTTATATGAGACTGAGGCAAGAATCAAATTGCTTTTAAGATTGTAATAATTGCTGTGTGGTGAAAATGAACTTTATCAAAGTACCTTCCTGAATTCCCAGGGTCTGATGGGCTCTAGTTTCTGTCCACTACTGAAACCTACCCAGTGTGCTAACCGTATCACTCCTATCTAATTTTTATTATATTTGATTCTTAAATATTTTCCTCTACAGTGTTTCGTGTGTGAATAGCAGCTTACAAGTATTTTGTTGTGAGAAAGATTACCATCCATCCAGTCCCTGTTTATCCTTCCAACAACATGCAATCTTTAAAAATTCCCATAGCTACCTGATATTTATAGGCACATTTATTATCCAAACCATAATTTTACTTGTGGGAAGGCACACAAATACTCTACATTACAGAATGCCTCATTTGTTGGGGTTTTTTTCCACTTTAGTATTTCTCTGAATTTATTCATCTTAAATGGGATTCAGTTCACCTGAGAGGAAAATATTTGAGTGAAACCTTTTGGGTCACCTTTTCCCAGCAATTTATTAGAAACAGATAGCAGGGAAAAAGCAGCTCATCCCAACAGTCTGGGATGTCTGTTTCTTTTCAGGAGGTGCCTTTGATCCACCACTTAGATGTCCTGCCCACCTTTTAAATGGTGCATATCAAATGAGGTGAACTCTAAATGCTAATTTACAAAAATACTTCATACATTCTAGGTAATATTCTGGCCAAGATCAAAATTACATTCAGATTCCAATTAAAAGGGTTTAACTTTTTTTTTTTTTAATATGAAAATATGAAATCTTGGCTCTCAATTTTTGTAAACAAAAGTATTTTAATATAAAGAGAAAAGAGTTAATGGTGACTTTAACTTAATTGCACAAACTTACAAAAAGAATATCAAGTGTATTCTCTTTTTATCTGTGTTTTGGTTCTGGCTCAATTTCCATTCACAGTCCTGTCACAGTAGTGTCCTCTATCCCCCTATTTTTAAATGTGAAAATGCCTATGCCAATATTAAAGTATTTTGGATAACAAAAGGATTTTTGTCAATATGGGAGTATTACCTCAAATATGGGACAGAGCAAGGACCAGACATACAACTAAATGAGGCAGAATTTCATTCCAGACAATGGAAAATGAAGATATACAAAAATCTGTCAAGCATATCTGGCCCTCTATTTGATCAAACCTTGTTAAGAAAATGTAAGAAATTTCCTAGGAATGACAAGAGAACTGGACTCTATCCAGACCCAGACCTCAGCACTGACATTCTGGGACCTCACTTGGTGTTGGAGGAGAGAGGATGTTTTAATTTTCCCTTTCTGACACATATAGGGGAGCAAACTTCCTATCTGCAAAAGACAAAGAAGTAGATGAATTCCAGTCACAATGTACAACAATGGCATTAATACCAACTGCTCTGCTCCCCAGGCACTAAATCACAGCTGTATAGCTGCTTATTCCCTGTGTAAGGAAAGAAGAAAGAACCTGAATCCTCCTGGGATGTCCTTGGATGTTCTGATTACATGGGAAAACTGGTGGAATTAAAACCCTGACAAATTCCTCCTTTTTTAAAAATTATTTTAAAATTATTTTTCATTAAAATTTTTGCCTCTGTCTTGTGAGCACAAAGATTGTGGACATCTTTTGTGGCTACATTTCACTTGGGTTGTATTTTTCAGTACACAGGGCTGTGTGCCCTGGAACTCACAAAATCTTTGATGAGACAAGCAATGATATAACTCAAATCCTTGCTTTAGGTGAGGACTACTACAGTAGATTTTTATTATTTTTCAAAGTGTTGTTGGCAATCACTACTGGAGAAGCAGGGTACCTAGTTCTCATTTTGCTTTTACAAATCCACCAGTGCTTCATAGTAAATCTGTCCATGTTTAAATCCCTGAACACCACCAACCTTCTATAGAAAACAGATGAAGCAACATCTATTACTGAGACTGCAGTAACTGCAGTAACTAAACAGACTATGATGCTTTTCTAAAAAGCAGGAAAAATAAGCAAAATAAATATGTAAAACGTTGGCTGAGTTTGGCTCTGAACTACCCTGATGTAAACCAAAGGGCTTTCTTACACTTAGAGTGGATAAACTTCATTTGGGTGCTATGTTTTGAAATACATAACCAAAAGTTTTTTCAAGGAGGTTTCTAAGAAAATCACAGATTTTGCCATATTGATGCAAAGGCAGAAAGTTGGAGTTCTGGGACACACAGCAGAAAGGAAAAGCTCCTAAAGATCTTGACTTCTGCCAGCTGTCCACACTGTCAACAGAATTGTGGGCAATATGGGATGTATGAATATATTTCTTTCTCTTAACATTCCTCTTAACTCTCTTTGAGGGGAACAGAAACACAGAACAAAGTTTCCGCTTTCATCTTTCCACTCCTCAGAAACTGGACAAGTTTTCAGCCTGCAGCTGCCTATTACAAACTTTAACTTGTTTAGTTCCTTTCTTGCACCCATTTAACCAATTCATTATGTCAAATGCTGCGTGCTGACTCCAGAGTTGGCACATCTGAAAATATTTACTTCCCCTATATTTTGAGCTATTGTTTTGTCTCATCTATTATTTTCAAAATCATAATACACAGGAGATGGGCCAGTCTTCCCATCAAAATATGATTGATGCAAAAATATTCTTAAAACATACCTAGTAATTTTGGAAACAGATAACTGTTATGCTGATATTTTTCCTGCACATTTGTTTTTTTGCTTGGATATGAGGACTACCCTGAACTGCATCATTTACTTATCAAGGGTGAGTTCCTTCAGAGAGCTAAACAACAAGATCCTACACCAACGCATGAGACCCAACCAGCATGGTTTGCTTTCTTGCCTAGGATCTTTTTATTTCCTAGGCTAATTTGCTCAGAATGTCTTCAAGATTCCTTTGTCCTATGCATTAAAATCCATATATCAAAATATTGTGCAATCTATTGTGTATGCATACTTTCTTTTGTTTGGAGTTCGTTTAGATTTATTTATTTATTTAAGAATAAAAAAGGATTGTGCTTTCAGAAAGCCTAGAATGTTGGTTATATGACAAAAACCCTTTTACAGTTTTTTTGCTAAAAAAGGAAGCTCCACAAGATGTACATTAGAAGCAGCCCAGAATTATGTGATGATATTGCAAAGCAAAACAATTTGTTTCTGTGGACCTTCAGTTTTGGAGCTTGTAGGAAAATTTTGGATGAGTTATCATAGTACTGATTGATTGATTGATTGATTGATTGATCCCTTTTTTGGTTTTTGGGGGTTTTTTTGGGTTTTTTGTTTTTTAAAGAGCTTATTTTAATTTCTTCATGCAGATCTAGAATACCTACTCTAACATATTTTTTAAAAAGTTACTTTTTTTCTGGAACTGTAATTTAGATAAGCTCTTAGTAGTAATTTATCTGCATCAAGTTCTCTCCTTCCTCCATCTTCTAATCTATAATATCTGAATTTATACATGAACGAGCAGAGGGAAGAAGTTGCAGCTGAGGGAAAAAGATTGACTTGCTTATCTCTAAGAACCATACCTGAGCCAGGGCATACCTGCCAAGGTCTCAATCTTCAGACAAGCTGATCAGGAAATTATGAACAGTTTACAATAAAAATTATGATAGATAGTCATGGTAGCTCAACAAAATTTTGAAATTTTCCTTTGCTGGCTAAACTGACATTTCTTCCTTTGAGCTCCTTCTCCCTCACTTNGTTTTTTATTGAATTGTTCTTAATGTTATTTCCAAAAAAAAAAACCAAAAAAGAAAAAAAAAAAAAAAAAAAAAAAAAAAGAAAAAAAGAAGGAAAAAATAAAGCTTAATTGAAAAGACAATAGAAATTACAGAATTCACTGAACTAAAAGTAATTTTTTTCACAGGGAAAAAAAAATCAAAAAAGCTATCGGGAAGAAAGAAAAACTTTTCAAAAATGCCCTTTATGGTAACCTTAATCATAAAATGAACCATATATCAAGAATGAGAGAATGAATTTTCATTCACTGAAATACATAAATAAATGCACATCCAGAAATGTCTTTCCAGATTGGAAAAAGGCAGACTGAAAAAGTAATCCTTTCGCATTCAACTCATATAGCAGAAAGTCAGAAAAAGGATTCATCCTGACATATTTATGGTTTAAAAGCACTGAGAACTTCCACATATTTCAAGGATAATCACATTCAGAAGGGACTTAGCCTTGGAGCAGGGTATATATATTTATAGTTATTCCATAATTCTTCCAGTACTAAGAAGTGAAACACTAGACTATTTTTTAATTTATTTTTTTTTTAGCAAAGGAATCACTGATTCATTTAGGGATGGCAGCAGTAATATAGAGACACAAAGCCCCAGAGACAGTGGAAACAAGATCTCCGGTTTTGTGGGCATCATGCTCAAGTGATTCCATCTCAGCTCTGGGCACAGGGCTGTGCAGGTGGGACACTGGAGTGGCTCCAGGAGAGGCTGTGGTACCACCTCAGACTTACTCCAACACAGCTAAAAGCAGGATTGTGCTCTTCTACTTTGCTCTGTGAGAAATGGTTTCATTGATACTTTGGTTTCATGGAATCACAGAAGTCCTAGAAACACTTGGATTGGAAGGGACCTTCAAGACCACCCAATTCCAGACCACTTTCCCCAGACAAAAGTAGGGGAAGCTAGGCTGCTCAGGGCTCCATCCAACCTGGCCTTGAACTCTTCCAGAGATGGGGCATCCTCAGCTTCTCTGGGCAAAGGGAGAAGCTGTAACTCACTTCACAGCAGATTGTGGGAATGGATGGATGTGATTTTTGAAAGTGCTTCTCTTGCTGCTCTGAGCTGGCTGGGCATAAAGCTCAGTCCAGGCTGGGACATGAGAGGAGGGTTTGCTCCAGCAGATCGTGTCGGTGGCTGGCCCATTCTGGCCCGAGCCTGACCAGGCCTTGTCTGCAGGGCATTCACAGACAATTTCAGCTCACAGCTCCAGCTCAGGGCCTCTCAGCAGAGCAGACACAATTTCATTTTAATTTTCCTGCTCCAGGTCTGAGGAGCAAGGACTCAGACTTGTTGATTCCTGCTGAAAAGTGAGGGAAGGAAGAATGATGAAATCAAAGCCAGAGGTCAGGGGCAAACTAAAGAACAGCCACAAAGAGTTGCCTGCAGGGAAGAGAAGGTGGGAGCATTGGCTCCTGGTGGAAGAAGGGCTTACCAGGACCCCAGCTCCTGACTTGTACCCAGCACTGTTCTGTCAAGGCAGCAGTGGCTCCAATTTCTCAGGGCTCAAGGGCAAACCAGACAGGTTTTGGTCCCACAGTGGCTTTAGAGGACCGTGGCTCCACCTGTGCCATTCTGCAATGAACTGGTCTGGGTGTCCTGATGGATCTCATCCACCAGCTCAGTGTCCCTGCAGGCTCAGGTTCTCCCCTGCTCAGCCTCTCTCCCTTCAGCAAAAACAACTCTTCTGGGCTGTGCGTGGGGAGAGGGGAGGGAGGGTGTGTTTGTCATGTTCAAAAATAGTTCTGCTGAAAGATAAGCTAACCCTAATGACTTTCAAAAATTAATACTGCATATCACCAATAGAAAAAACTAAGAACTTTCTATAGGCTTTCCAAAGTGCCACTTACAACTATAATTCAACTAGCAATTCAATTTTCCAAGGTCTAAATTCAGGATATGATGTGTGAAAACGGCCCAATTCAAAAGACATATGAATTAAATGGAAATGCAAGCCTGTGTGATTCATTCTGTCAGCATCATCAGCTTCACAAATGCAGGTTCAAAATACCCAAGGTCAATATTTCTCAGTTATTAAAGTGAAAGGAAACTGCATTCATGAAAATCAGCAGTAACTTCAGAGCTGTAATGAGGGATCTTGTGAGAAGTAACAGCTTCTTTCTTTTTTTCTTTCCTCAGAACATGAAAGGTAACTTTAACTGCAAAGGCCTGACTGTGAAAATTGTCAATGGCTTGGCTTTTGTCTGAATCTGGATTCTCCCATACAATCAGAAAAGAGCTAGGAAAAAAGAAGAAAAAAGTTTTCTATTTCCCTTCCTTTCTGCCGTTTATGTTTTTGAAGTTCCCCCAAATCTTCCTGCATGGGAAGTTACTTTCTCTGACCCTTTTCCATATTTTCCTGTCAGGCAGTCATATTCCCTGTAGCTTCATTCCAGGATGTGCTGGAATTAGGGAATTTTAGGATAAACCTATACAATTTGTTATAAATTAATCTCTGCTCAATATTTACTATTTCTCCATAGCACTTGCTTTTAAAATTATGGAGAGATCCAGATGTGAATTTGGAAATTATTTTTCAAACAAGGATTAGTTTGGTCTTGAGTTACTAAATTTGCAGTGGCCACATTTCTTTTGGTTCAATGAATAACGCAACTCAGTTCATAACAGCTTTTCCATCTGATCATTTCTCATATCTACATGAAAGCAAATTATCTTAATACTCATTGCCCTTAAGTACAGTGCCAAAATTAGAAAATATTTGGTTTTTATGAATGCATTGTTTTTACGACTACTTATTAAGCCACTTTTTCTTACAGTGCTGTTTCACTTTCCTGTTAGCTGATTGACATTAGTAAAACATAAGTGGTGTTCTGTTGTTGGATCACTCTGTTCTCACTTTGTCTGTCTGACTTCATCTTAAAAACTTGTATTTTCAGTGCCAAATGCCACACTGAGAGAACCTCTCTGACATCAGTGCTACTGTTGTTGACATCGAGTACACTTCATCTCTGCAAGATATGTCCTGGTATAAAACCATCTAATATTCTTCCTGCTTATATAGTATTCCAAGAAGAAGGCTATCAAATATTTTCTCAAAGTATTTTTTGCTGTTTGATATACCTCTGACATAGTCTTTTATGGCTGAAAATGTGTTTGAAGACTGGTGAAGACCAGTCTGGCTGTTGCTAAACTTTTTTTCATTCTTTTTAAGATGATTTTGTAAGTAGCCTATTTGTCTTATCAATTGTGTTGTTGAACATTTCCTAGATTGAGTTTTATAATTTATTTAGCTCTTTTAACTTAATACTATAGAAGTCTGTGAGCCTTGTGATTTACTACCACATCTTTTAACATTTACATAATTTTCTTACTATTCATGCAAATCCTCTTGCATTTTTCTGTGTTGATTTTGCTTCACAGTAAAGAATTGGGAGTTTGTTGGAATTTTTTAACATTTTTTTGAAAAGTGTATTTTGGCTGATTTCCTTTGGTTAGTAGAGCTCTATATCTACCCATGCTGAAGGATTGCCTCTGTGGAAACTATTATTTTTCTTGGATTTATGATACTGTCATGGAGAAAAGGCTTCAAGATGTCAGTGTTGATGGTCTATGATGAATAAAGCTTTCTGCATGTGAAATCTTTCATTCAGTTTGAAAATGTGATGTAAATAGCTACTCTTAGCCCTCTGTGGTCAAATTACTCTTTTCCAGCTTTGGGTTTTTTCCTTATGTTTCATCTGCTTTCTTATCACATATAGTTTGTTATATTTGGTTCTGAGGATTAGGATTGTGGCAAAGCCAGATATTCATGTAAATTTTTTCCAATACATACATGGTACCTGGTAGCTCTGTTGGGAGAATTCCAAATTACTTCATGTACTTCTTCATGAGGAAATGTCATTCATGAGCTTCTGTGCCAGAAACAATTCAGATTTCTGTGCATCATTCTAGTTTGGAAATTCATGCTATATTTGTACATTTATTCTGAGTTGTTTTCCCAGCCACTGGGTCTGAAGTTTCTCATTAACCTTGCTGGAGATTTATTTAAGTAAACTGGGGTTGGAGTTTATGTGAAAACAGGAAAAGTTTTTGCCTAGATTCTTTGCTTAATTCAGATATGTTTTACCTTTATTTTTATTTGTTTGTAAATTCTTTTTTTCCTAATCTAAAAATGAAAGCTCCCTACAGTTCGATTGAGATACAATTACAGGAATGGAATGAGACACAGTCAGTCAGTAAATATTTCTTTAAAATTATTTTCCTGCAATGTCTTTGACAATACATTTTTTAAAAATATAACTTGAAAAAAATACAATGTTAGTAATCAGGAGGTTCTCGAATCACCAGACTGTGCTAGTACGAGGTGGCATGTCCAGGTGGTGGACCAGCTATGTGGGTTTTTCCAATAGAACCTCACTCCATATTCCCACTCTACTGAGTTATGCTTAAACCTGGAAAATAAACTCACATCTATACTTAGCCAAAGCAACCAATGCCGCCAATTTTTTAACTAAAATGTAATTTTGATTAGAATTTAGAGGTAGATCTCCCTTTCCTTCCAGTCAGTGACTTCTAGGGGCTACAGCCAGTTATAATCAGCAGTAGACAGGATGGGTGCCATTACCATAACCTTGTTAGTTTCAAATATTTCATAAATTTTTTTTAGTACACTATTGTTGATATGAACTAGGAGTTAGTAGCACATGTTTTTATTTCTCTTACCTCCAGTGACCAATTTGTATTTCATCTCCTGATGTACATGACGAGAATATACTGCCAT
>VYZP01036132.1:0-15964 GCA_013400635.1 Hypocryptadius cinnamomeus
TAGATGAAAATTCTTTTCAGCAAAGTGAGGGCTAAACTAGACCACTATCCCAGGGTGCTCCAAACCCTGTCCAGCCTAGACTTGGACACTTCCAGGGATCCAGGGGCAGCCACAGCTTCTCTGGGCTCCCTGTGCCAGGGCCTCACCACCCTCACAGGGAACAATTTGTTCCCAATATCCCACCTATGGTTTTGTTGGAGGTGTCCCTGCCTGTGCCAGGGGGTTGGAATGAGATGAGCTTTAAGATCCCTTCCCACCCAAACCATTCTGGAATCCTGGGATTCTATGGAGCATCTCATAAAGGGAATGTGTGAGGGAAATGAACCTGTTCAGCCTCAAGGAGAGAGGATTGAGAGGGGATCTTATCCATGTACACAAATAACTTAAGGGCAGTTCTCCAGAGGATGGGCCCAGGCTCCTTTTGTGGTGCCCAGAAACAGTGCAAGGGGAATTGGACACAAACCAGAACATTCAGAAATTCTATCTGAATGTGGGGGAAAACTTTCTTACTCTTGAGGGTGAGGGCGCACTGGAATAGTCTGCCCAGGGAGGTTGTGGAGTCTCCTGCTCTGCAGATATTCCAAAGCCACCTGAATGAGACCCTGTGTGACCTTCTCCAGTGACCCTGCTCTCGCAGGGGGGTGGCACTGGGTGGTCTCTAGAAACTTCTGTCAATGCCAACCCTCCTGTGATGCCATGGAGAGGGTCTGCTCTCAGGCCTTAGTCCTGGGGAAGAAAAAACAAAACTACAACAATGCAGAATAACCAGAACAAAACCAAGCAAGAAGGAAGAGCCATTGGGACCATGGGACATAAATGGAGACAGAAATAAAATCCATTATAACTTCTGCCCTTTGAATAATGGAAACCATAATATAAGCAATGCAGCAGGAAGTTCTTGTTTAATTCAGTGGATATCAATGACTTCTTCTCAACTGAACAGCATCAAATCCCAGTCCTTTTGCTTTCTGTCAAATATTCAGCCTGTTGTTTAACTATTTTTGTTCTTATTATTTATTTTTCCCCCTACTCCTTACGAAAAACCTGATAACTGTTTTCAAAACCTACTTAAAGTCTGAACCAAAAAGTTAGTGAAATGTTGAAATGTCATACACATCTCACTGAAACACTCACAGCTCCATTCTCCAGGAAGCTTGCAGTGAAAAGGAAGCAATTACATTGTAGGATTGAAGACTAAAGCATCACCTGAGTGTCTTGTCATGCAGAGCAGGGAACATGGAGACCCCAGAGGCAGAACTGTCACCTGAATTGAAAGCATTCAGTGTCAAGGGACATTACCCTGAGGGATAGGGGACAAGGGAATTTTTCTCTCTGTGTTGGTCAGACATGTTAAGCTGTGGGGCCCTGGTCCAGGTGTGCAGGAGCTGGTGAATAACAATCAGGCTATACTCGAGCTGTCACTGGCTCTGGGCAAACTCTTCCCCATGAAAATATCCACTGGGAAGCCCCAGGACTGGAGCTGTATCAGACACTGTGACAGGGAGGTCTCCTGAGGGACTGCCATGCTGGGATGAGCATGACCCTGTTGGCCTCTAAAAAGAAAAAGGCTTCGAAATCTAAGATACAATACGTATATACATATATTTATATACACATCCATCTCACTCTGTTTGTATAAATAAGATCTTTTTTTTCACATTAAACCCTTTCTTCATACCCAGCCTTGCCTTCAGGTGCTATGAAGTGATGTGCCAGGGCTGTCTGAGCTCTGCTGGCTGCGGACATGAAGCCACAGGGAGAAGGGAGCAGCAATGAATGCGGCTTCGCTGGAATTACGTAATTACTTTCTTCAAGCTAAAAGTATTTCAAGTGTTTGATTGCCAGTGCTACATAACAATCTGGAGTAATTATATAATTAGCAAGAAATTGCAGCTCCCATTAGGTACTTAGAAGAAGTCAGATTTAGGTTTGATTTTTTAAAAAGGTGGGAAGTTGTGCACATGTGGGTTTTTTGCATAACGATATGACCTCGAAGAAGTTAGGGAGTTGGTTTTTTTTTCCTTTCCGTAAAGGAACATCTCAGTGTTCATTTAGAAAATAGATCAAGTAAGACTTGCTTGAGAAGATTGAGAAATCTAGTGAAATTGGTGATTAAAAAGTTCATTAGGATTAATTGCTTCTAATTGTTACCAGAAAGCTTGCCAGGATAGGTAATATTGGATTTCAATACCCCTCTGAATAGCAAAAGACTTGGATTAGCTCCAGGGACAGTCTTCCTGGGGAGAAGGCCAGAGAGTGGTTAGGGTTGGAAAGGACCTTGGAGATCACCAGATTCCAGCTGCCATTGGAGATGGGAGAAGAAACCGGGTCTGACACCCAGATCGTGATTGTTCCCCTCTGTTGGGAGCTGCCCTCTGACACAACAGTGTTATCTGGTACTTCATATCCAGGGCTGGAGAAAAGGGCTATCACATCCCTACCATATTGCTGATCCTGTTGTTCAAGTGATCAGCATTTCATTCATTAAAGCCACTGGAGCCTTGCCATAAATATCAGCCAAATTTCCTCCTGGAGTGAGCTCCCGACTCTTCCAATGATAAACAATTTTATACAAAATGAAAACCAACATGAGAGAGGGAAAAAATACCTATGCATTTCCCACCCAGATGTGCAAAATGAAGATCCTGCCTAAGTAACCTCTTTTAAAGTCTTGAGCAAGGCCCAGGAGATATAATTGATTTGGATTTTTTAAAAGCCAGTGCCAATTTCATCAGAAAGATGCCTTGTGCAGCTCAAACCCACCGGGAGCCAGCATGAAATAATGGAATGGTTAAGTAACTTATTATGGACAGCAAGGAGAATTTGTAGCAGAAACTGTCGGCATGTCATTCCAGTGCCAGGGCAGAGAAATCAGTTCTAAAATTGATTTCATTTGGTGGTGATGCAAAAAAACAGCGGTGCCAGACAAAGGGAGATGGGGCAAGTGGAATATTCCTGTTGCAACACTGAGCTGCTGAAGGGGGAGAGAGCAGTGAAACAATGGGAGAGGAGGGAAAATGGCTTGAAGAGCTGCATATGAGACTGAAATTATACTGCAAACTTTGGAAGCTCCGCTGTCACGTGGAAAAGTAATTTAATAGCCAGGCAGACAGAGGACTGAGCCTCGGCTAAATGCAGGGCTGAGCAAGCCTCATTGATTTCCATGGAAGGCAGCAGTGGATGTAGACAGATCCTGCACTGGGGCCACAAAAATAGGGAGCATCTTGGCACAGGGATGGGGTGGGGACCAGCATCCCGTGCCACGTGTGTAGCACCAACCTTTCCCCACCACCAAGCCCCGGCAGTGGGATTGTGCCCGACGTGGGATGGGAGCTGCTGCTGCTCCCTGCACAGATTTTACAGCTGCCTCCCAACAGTCAAAAACGGAGGGAAAAGCAATAAATTCTACCAAGGACAAGGAATTTGATGGTGGAGGTGGTAAAGCGGGGAATGGCTTTGGGAGATAACTGGTGTCACGCCGTAGCGGATGTAAATCCCCGCAGCCGGCTCTGGCCGTTTACACCGTGAGGATCCAGCCCTTTGTTCCCCGCAGACTCCGGGATTAGGGAAAATGAAAAGGATAAAGAACAGCCCTCCTGAAGCTGCGATTCACCCGCACGTTAATGTATGCGCATAAAGGAGCGGCCACCCGGGCCAGGCTGCGCTGAGAAAAGATGCGAAGGTCATTCAGGAGCAGATGTCACCTTAGCAGAAAACAAAGCAGTAAAATGAACAAGCCTCAATGGACCAAATGCCTTTTCAGGCAGGCTCCAGAATCCGTGTTCCAGTAACAGAAATAAATGTACAGGGGGAAAATGTGTGTGTTTGTTTCTTTCTCTCGCAGCAGTAGAATCACGTCCCCTCGTCTGGGCAGGAGCTACTTGAAATAAAGCTAGAACAACGCTTATCTCTTATCAGCACTTGGGATTTGCAATAATGAAAAGATTTGCATAACAAATGCTTCTTCTCCTTCGGGTTGGGATGGAAGTATTAATTTCCCCTACTTTTCTACCTTTTTTTTTTAAATATATCCACCTTCAAGCCAAAATACAAACCTTTCTACTTTATAACCACTGCCTGAGCCCTTCTCTATGCTGACTCTCTCCTGCTGCAGTTTGGGGATTGAAAGAAACACATTTTTGGCCTCATTTATATCCTTACAGGCTCCTTATGGCTTCTATGCACTTGCAGAGAAAATAAAGACAAAAGGCCTCATTCATCCCTCGTGTGGCCCCATTTTACACCCGTGCCACTCTGCTTCTTCAGAGCCGGGGAGGTGAGAGAAGGATCCTCCCCGCGTAGTCAATTAATTGTGAAGTCAATCAGGAGGTAAATATATGCATTAGCATCGGTGAGGGCTGGAGGGGATCTCTGCTGCTGTATCACAGCGTCTCTCTGCACATCAGCCTGCTCTGCCCTTTGATCATTTATGCTGCAGCCGGGCCCCCTCCTGCGAGCACGTGTTGGAGCTCCCGAGCTTTGTGCCTCGGGACGGGAAGTGCTCGGTGCTGCTCTGAGGGCTGGGAAGCCAGAGGGATGGATGGATGGATGGATGGATGGATGGATGGATGGATGGATGGATGGATGGATGGACGGATGGACATCCAGAGGCTTTCCAGGATGGTGGTCAGACTCCTCTTGCCCCAGAGTGGAAAGAAATAGGCTCAATGGATATTTGACTCAGCCCTTCATCCCACTGAGGGCCTTCCAGGACTTTTCCAGGCCATGCACCAACACAGAAGCATGGGAGAGTGATCAACACAGAAATGTGGGAGAGTGATCCCGTACAGCCAGAACCTGTCTGAAGCTTGATGTGGATCATGTCAGATCTGTGAATTTCCCCACTCAAGCCACAACTGCTTCTTGAAGATGTCGCAGTCATACTGATGCATTATTTTTTCACCAGGTTCTGGGAAAAAGTCTTCTTCCACTGTGGAAGTGGAACTGCTTTCCTAATATCTAACCCTAAATCTTCATTCTCCAAATAAAGCCTTTTTCTTCCAGTCCTTTTCCTGGGGAACAACCACATTTGCTCCAGAAATGCATGCACACTATGCATGCTCTTCTCATGCCACATCATTGTATTTCCTGTTTGGTAGCAAAAAAACCTCCAAAACCTTTTTTCTCCCCTTTTCTTTCTCTTTATTCCTGCATCAGCAAAAAGTACAAATCAAGTGTCAACCTAAACTGACAAAGCTGAATTACACCTGTAACCTCCTGCAAAATCATCATTTTACTGACTTTATAACCAAGGCTGGCCAAGCTGACTGCAGGAATTTTGAGCTGTTTTCCCAGGTCACTCAGGAAGAACCTGCATGAGCCTCCTCTGGAAAACTCATTAGAATTTGTAGCATTGATATTGTTTTCCCAAATAATGAGACTGTATTCTGAGATCCCCACAAAATCCAAGATAAAGGCCAGAAGTCAGTGTATCACTCATGTGAACATTACTGTGGAAAAGCATCTATTTCTCCGCAAGAGAGGAAATTAAAAATTTTACCATTCTTTCCAGTTCATTGTGCTGGAACAGTCCATATTAATGATATCCATAGGTCAAAAAGGAAAAGGGCGATGCTTCCTCATTCATGGACATTATGGAGAAAATTTAACAGGCCTTTTATTTATTTCTTTTTCTTTATTTAGGACATTCACGCATGCCATCTCTTATTTCAGGACACAGGGCTTTTTAATTAGGGCATAGGCTTTGGAACAAATGCACTTTGGAATTCCTGAAGAAATAAAACCAGAGGACCTCAAACTAAAATGACAAGGAATTAAAAATTTATATGATTTTCCCCAATTTTGAAATTGTTGGGCCATCGCCATCACTTTTTTTAACTTAAAATAGAAAAAACTTTTTTCTTTCCCTAATAGGGTGGTGAATCTCTGCAACATAACAAATAATTGTTGGGTTTTGAAATTCCACACTTAGTTAAAGTCTAATTGAGTATCCAGACACCATTCTGCCATGACAATGTCCATGACTGACTTCCACATTCCTAACTACTAAGGGAAAAAAAGTCAGGTATTTCTATCTCCAATGTGGCTGTTTGGTCATACAAGAAATGATGCCTGTCTCCCTCGATTTCTCCTGTTGACAGTGAAGTGCCGAACAAAAAGCAGGAACAAAAAGGATCAGCATTAAAAGTTAATGCTGTAGGATTCGGCTTTTGTGTCTCACTTACAGAGGAGGAATTACAATGACAGGTGAATTGATCTGGTTTTCCTGCCCAGGGATGGGTGACAAGTTCAGAGAAGTTATGGATAGTCTAAGGATCTTCTTCCAGAGGTTTTCAGAGTAGAATCACAGAATGATTTGTGTTGGAAAAGCCCTGCAAGATCATCCCAACTGTTAACCCAGCACTGCCAAGCCCACCTAAACCATGTCCTCAAGTGCCACATTCAAATAACTTTTGAATACTTCCAGGGGTGGTTGCAGTTGTGCAGTCTTAATCCTTGGGTGTTTTTAAGACCTAACTGGATGAGCAACCTGGTCTAAACCTGGGGCTGACCCTTCCTGGAAAAGGAGGTGGGACCAAAGACCTCATAAATGCCCTTCCAGCCCAAATTCACCTACAATCAAGCAAGACAACGCCTTGTTAATTTTCCTTTTTTAGCTTGAACCCCTGACACTCAAAACTGTCCCCACCTTTAAACAAGAGAGACTGGTACTGGTTGATGACCTGGGATATCCCATTTCAACCCCTACTTCACCTGACTTTCCTACAGGGCTCTCCATGTCTCCCATCTCCATCTGCAGAACAGAGACATTTCTCTGTCTGCAAAAGGCAGCTGCAAGATGAATTTGTTAGAGATCAACGGGTCTTGAATTCAGTGGTAATAAGGGCCATAAGACAGACAAAATACAGGGTGGGAAAAATCTGACAAGATTTTGATATCTGGTCTAGTTGCCTGGATACTCTCTCCTGGCACAGAGAACTCATGCGCCACAGCCACCGTCACATGGTGTGAGCTCACAAGTTGATTCACTTCAAGGCAGGAGGAATAAACAGAAAATAAAATGTCTTCCACGATTATTTCAGGGCCAGAACATTAGCAGTTATAAATTGCTCGAGACCTTTAGCTTTCACACCTAAGAGTACCTTGGCTGATGCAGAGGAGCAAAATTGTCTTTTTGCCACAAGGCTTGGGCTTGGAGCAGCCTATGGGTGCGTTGTGTCGGGAGCATGATTTTGGAAACTGGAGTGTGTTAGACAGTCAAGATCTGCAGCCTACTTCCATATGGCCACATTAATTTCACGGCAACTCTGCGGAGAGGAAGATGATGCACCTCCCACCATCCTTGTGGGGGAGAAGCAGTGCTCCTGCCAAGCAGTTTGCACAGGACAATAATTCTGAGCACTATCCCCTCTGTGAACAGCCTCAAATGGGGCTGCTGAATCCTCCCATCACTTCTCCAAACCACTGCCAGGGCAACCCTTTGTAAACCTTCTAAGAGCCCAGTGAGTTTTTTCTTCCTGGGCCACAGTGGAGTGGAACGAGAGAAATAAAGCGAAATAACTTCCCTTTGCTGAGGAAGGAAAAAAAGTGTAACTGTGGATCTTAAAAAGCTTGAGGAGCTTCCAAAATACAAGGGTTGAAAGTGTAGTGAATTCAGGGAGATCCTTTTAAGGGCATTATGATACTGAATCACCAAGAAAATTAAATGTAGATCCAGCTTGAAGACCTGTGGTTCTTTCGTGGCAAGGAATGGGCCAGAACATGTTCTGGAGCACCACCACCATGGAGGCTCCCTGCCAGCTCTAAGTCAGTGTGCATCATCCAAGGAGAGACATCAACCTGCTGTATCTCATGAAAATGCCAGGCTGGGATTCATTTAAAGTTAGGAAAGTCTTTCAGGAAGTGGGTTATGGGTACAGCATTTTTTCCCCTGCAGTCTGGTGCTATGGGCAAGAAGCAAGAAATTGCTTCTTCAACATTTTTTTTCCCCTCCCTTTTGTTCCATTGGAATTCCTCAGTGAAAAGTTTGATTCCTGTCTACTTGGGTCAGAATTTGAAGCTTTAGATTCGAAGTTTCAAGTTCTGGATCCACAATGGAAAGGTCCTGACCCAGTCTCTCCCTCTTTGTGGCTGGACAAGAGAGGTGAACAACAGTAATTTGTAACAAAATTGGCTTATTTATTGGATTTATTGGATGGGGCCCTGAGCAACCTGATCTAGTGAGTGACATCCCTGCCCGTGGCAGGAGGGGGAACAAGATGAGCTTTAAGATCCCTTCCAACACAAACTTTCTGTGATTCTGTGATTACAAAGATTCTTTCAGAAGACTTTATGAACATGGCACTTTGGCTTGGCTCAAAATTTAGGAATCCACAAAGACGAGCCAATTCATCCCAGCAGAGCACCCATAAATACCACACTGTAGGAAAGGTTTTAAAACTCCAAAGACTGATCATTTTAATAATTTAAGGGCCACACCTCAAGTGCCAGCTGCCAATCCACAGGCCTGGAACACGCCTGTTCTTGGCTGCTCAGCACTACAATTGCAAATGACCCATTCTGCTGCTTCCCAACATTAGCCCAGTGAGAAATACACAGAAAAAAAAAAAAATTGCTCTGCAGGACATCTGAAAAAGCATTTTCTGTTCATTTAACAAACTGCCCAGTGCAAAACCTTCAGGCAGGAGGTGCCTGCTGGGTGGGAGCTCCTCTGAAATCGCACGGGATTGGCTTTGGCCAAGAAATGGCAGGAACTGGAGTGAATCCTTCTGTTTGCTCCCTGGAGTTCCCCCATCACTGGGAGACTTGTCAGTTGTGGATGAACAGGATAGATGGATGGACAGAATACTCATATCAAAACACAAGTTTCAGCCTCTGGAGTTAAACTCACATCCATCTTCCTCAGAGCAAATTAAATCTTGTTTAAACGAAAAAAAGCAAAAGGCAACCACTCCTCCAATAAGTTTACTATTTAAACCAGGAGGAGCTTCTCGTGTGAAAGACTCTGGGTCATCACTACCAGAGATAGCAATTAATTTTCTGGAAGACTGCATGACAATAAAGCCCAAATCAGTCCTGGCACTTGGTCATGCTGGACAATGTGCTGGTGTTATTAAAAAGCCAATTACCATCAGCTTGTGTTCCAGATGACAGCAGGAACAACTTGGACAAAGTGGAGTGTTCCAGGGAATCCTGACATCCTTGCACCACTCGTGATAGTTGCAGCTCCCACCTAAGTAATCATTCAGCTGCAAAAGCAGCCCTGATTAAAATGTTTATGGAAGCATTTCTGACAAGAAAGGAATTTCATCCTCACCCACTGACAGATGCCTTGCTCCTTTCTCTGAAACATTCAGCAGCAGCGTCACAGGGGTCAGCTTCAATCAGCTAAGATAACTCAGATATTCTTAAATTAAAATCCAAAAGGAAATAGAATATTTCCTCTTGATTTCCACCTGGCAAGTCAAATGAGGACAATAAAATAAATGAAATTTTATGATTGACTTGGTCTCTCTTGCAGGGGGGGAAGGAAGACTCATCTCATTGGTTTTGATAGGAACTGCTACAGAGGTAGGACTGTGAATATTAAAGATATTTTCCATTTCAAAGATCCCTTTTGGAGAGAAAACATTTCCTAAATTCCTTAACATCTGTGAGTATGGGTGGAGAATGCTGTGATGGCTGGATCCACATCCTTTCAGGAGAACTTCTGAGAAGGAAGAGAGTGTTCTCTCTCATTTTGTTGGTCTGTATTGGATGGACATCCCAATCCTGTAACAATCCCACAAGTCTTGGCTGCACAAAGTTGGGATCTGCAGCCTCTGGCTGACACAGAACATTGCAGGTGGCTTTTACTCCTGTGATTGAGTACCCCTGGGTGGGTCAGTGCTGCTGTGGTCTCCAGAGGAGGTCTCAAGCTTGATTTGTGACCACTGGGGGCATTCACAGTGACAGCACGTGTCCTTCTGAACAGAAATAGCTGCAGTGTTCTGCCAAGCTCTAACTTGAATAATTATGGTCTATCCTGAAATTTCTCTTTGAGAAACTGGGTTTGGTGCTCTAAAGAAGGAGCTCTTCATCATGAGCCTGTGAGATCCCATTTCATGACTGTTCATGGCTACCTCCCCACCATAAGGGGCTGGATTTTAGTCTGAGGTAGTGAATCTTTGTGTCCACGATCATGAAATCATAGAATCACAGCATTGGAATCATCTGTGTTGGAAGGAACCCACAAGGATCATCAAAGTCGATCTCCTGCAGAGGACAGCCCCAGGAGTCCCACCCTGTGCCTTACAGGATGGATCACAAATCACCTTCTGAGGAACTTGCTCAGTCCATAAATGCAGGACCCACTCAAGGTCTAGGAGTTGTGAGAGTGTAGGTGCAAGAACAACCTAAAAACCATGAATGACACCTCCCAGGAGCACCAGTTGCTCCAGTGACTGCTTTAGGGATGACTGTCCTGTGGCCTGGGAGACATAATTACAGATCCTAATGTCCCCAACGTATTCACATGGGACTTCAATGCACTTCCTTTGATTAATACTTCTGAAGGGTTTTCGATAAAAGCCCAGCAAGCGAAGTGCCACAAGGTTTTTGGTACTAATTATGGAATCACAGAATGGTTTATGTGGGAAGAGACCCTAAAACTCATCCCTTCCACCCCCTGTCATGGGCACCTTCCACTATCCCAGGTTGCTTGTAGTATTATCCAACCTGGCCTTGATGGTACCAAGGATGGTTATTCTGCCACTTATCTGTTAATTTTGTCTTGAACTTTGATTTTTTGCCAGGTTTGAGGACACCAGGCGGGAGATGGGCGAGGTCGGATATGTGCAGAGATGCTTCTCTTTTATTGTCTGATATTTCCACTCTTCCCATAAACAGGGAGCTCTTGTTTCCTTCCCAAAGAAGACACATCCTACAAGAGGCTGTTACAAAGTGCAATGCATAACTTCTGGTTGTCAGGTTTTCTCCCCTAATTGACTGGCAGAGAAAAATAAAATAGCAGCAGCAACAGCTCCATGCTGTCTTTCACTTGAGCTTTCCCAAGCACTTTGAAATCCTGAGTGAAATAAACTTCCCAGCCTCTCCTGAGGCAGGTGGGGAGAATAGGAGGGAAGGTGGAAGGGAAATAATTTCCTGAGCTTACCCAATAAATCAAGAGATGGTTTCATCTCTCTGGACTCACTGTCCCATCCTCTAGCCATCAGGATGGGACCCAGCATGGAAATCAGGGTTGTGTTTACTTGGGGCTGGGGAAGACTGAGGAAGGTCCCCCTGATGTGGAAAAGAATCTTAATGCTGAAAGTTTATTCCCTGAATTTCCCCTAACAGTCAAACTGACCTAAGTGGGATTCAGTGCTTTGCTTCCTATTCAAGCCTGTGGAAAGGAATAATTAACATTCATCCCTCCTTATTTTGTCCTCTGCAACTTTCTCAAAGCAAAGTCCTTCTCCAGAAGCAGCACTTGTTTGCAGGATGCCCTAAAAAGCCGGTTTTTTCCCCCAAAAGCGGCAAGCACAGAATGCCACACAGCTTTGAAAATCCCAGCTGGGCACAACCCCACTTGGATACCTGGCTCTGAGGATGCTGGGCTCACTGGAGGAGCTGCCATCCCTGACACGGAGCGGGGCATCAGCTGCTTGCCGCATGCCAGGGCTCGACGTGCCGAAAGTGGAGGAGGACGAGCTGCTGCCGCCCTCTGGGAGAGCCGTCAAAACATCTGTGATATTTGGGACCGTTCCAGGGCGAGGGAATCAGAAGTGGATCCTGGAAATCTGCCTATTATCCTAATGAGGATGTTTCCGTGTCGTGGCAGACCGAGGCGGGGAGGCTGATGATGGGGAAGGGTTGGTCCAAGTGACCTCCTGCTGTCCCAAAGGGTGGCCCAGCACAAGGGCGTCCCCGTGCTCCCCATCAGGATCACTTACTGGGTTGTGTCGTGTGTTATTGCCTGTGTAACTTCAGCTCCCAGGAGTGTTTTCCCATTAGGAAAAGGGGGGGGAAAAAAAAACAAACCAAAAAACAAAATAGAAGCTTTGCACGGGCTTTTAAGCAAACAAAATGTGGAACATGTGTGCACACAAGATTTCACACCCACGCACAATTTCCCTTCTAACGTTGCAAATGGCTCGTGCACAAGGACCTGGCGTAATGCAAGGCAGGGAAAAGTGGGAAAAACAAGGGGAAAACAGGGAAAAAGATGAAAAAATTCAGTTATTTCATTTCAGGGAGACCATGTAAATTTTCAGCAATGAAAATCAACCCTCGTCCTGTTTTGTCTGATGTTTGATCAAGTTGAAAACCTTTCCCATGCTCTACCACAGGGGTACTGTAAGGCAAATAAAAATTGGGAATAATAATAATAACAACACATCTGGGGTGGCAAAGTGATTTTATTTAGCACTTATTGACATCAGTCACTCCAGATTTGCTAAAGCCTTTTGGACTTTTAGGTGGGAGCCACAGTCTGGCTCATAGAGCAACAGCCTGAGGAAGATTCTGGATCATGATTAAAAGCTTCCCAAGATTTTATGAATAACAACAGGGAAGAAAAGTCCTGCTATTCCCAACATTTTTTTTTGAGGAAAAAAAAAGATAAATGAAAACCACAGTGTCTCTCTGCATCCAACAGTGCCATCCAACAGTGGCACTTTGCAGACTTTTCTGAATCCTAAGAATATTCTGCTAGATTGGTGGTTTATTACCATGGCCTTTTTTGTCAGTGAAGGTTTTCCATTGAATGGTACATAGAATTTTGGGAAGATATTAGAAATTAGGAAGAAATCCTTCACTATGTGGGTGATGGAACAGGGTGCCCAGAGAAGCTGTGGCTGCCTCTGGTTCCCTGGGAGTGTCCAAGGCCAGGTTGGACAGGGCCTGGAGCAGCCTGGGATAGTGGAAGGTGTACCTGCCTGTGTCAGGGGGTGGCACTGATTTAAGGTCCCTTCCAAACCATTCTGGGATTTTATGAAAATTACTTTAAGGCAAAACCACTTGCAGAAAAACATCCCAAATGAAGTCCTGGCCAGAAATCCCACATGCCTCATCCCTCTGATCTTCTCAGAGCCAGTTTCTCCTGATGCTCATTGAGTGTCCGAGTGCTTCCTCCCCACCACGTCAGAAACACAAATGTGAAACACGTGCTCTGCTTCATTAAAAATTATGCTAATGGGAGACATCATTTAAATTGCTAATAGGATTGGCTGTTTCTAGTAAGACATGACAAACTGTCTGGAAGGAATTTTTGCATTTTTAAAGATCCCCTTTATTCCCAAAGGGAAGCAACTTGTTTCAGAGGGGAAAATATATATATGTATTTATATACACACACGAGCACGCACACAAACACACACACAAAGACAAACAATTTATTTTTTTTCCTCAATAAAATGCAAGTGCTACAAATCAGCTTTTCTTTTGTGGGTGCAGGAGGTTGGATCTTTTTTAACCACAGTGGCGTTGGGAAAGGGGTGTTTGGGTGCCACTGCAGCAGGAGCTGCTGGAAGGGTGTCCCTTCACCACCCGACCACCTCCCCACACCCTGCACACACCAACTCCTGCTGCAGATTAGCAGCTGCTCTTTGCAAGGAATGCTGATTAGCAGCAGGCAGGGGAGGGAAAAGCCGCAGGGATGGATAAAAGATGAAGCCAGAAGAGCAACCAGGATTTCTGCTCCCTCCCGGGACCGGCTTGCCTTGGAATAAGTTATTTTTGTGACAGATTGGAGCAACCCTACAGCAAAGGGGCAGCCTCGTTTTGTCTTCACTGGGCAGGGCCTTGTCTGTCCCATTCTTGGGCACAGTTTTGAGGTGCCTGCATCCCACCAAGAGATATTTGCTCCCCTCAGCAGTGATAGGAGGGAAAACCTGACCCCTGGAAGCGCTCAGGGACCCCATCCCTGCCTCTGGATTGTGCTGGCGGGAGGGGGACAGATGGCAGCACGGCCACTGGGGACACCCCCTGGAACACCATCAATCTGCCAGAGGGAAAGGGCTTCCAACAGGGAGCAAAAGAGGACAGGGAAGCATTGGGAGGTGAAGCCAGGAGATAAAGTCAACTGAGGACCTCTGGCAGGCACAGGCGGCTGCTGAGGGACCGCAGCTGAGCTTCTCCAAGGGATCTGGGCATCTTCCACAAACTTCCCAGAAGCCCTCCAGCTGCGTGGAGCATCTCCACGTGGTGTTTCTGACATCAGTGGCCTGACAGAATAACACTGTTTGCATCCTCATAATAATAATAATTTTTTGGTCAAAACCTGAATCAGCTCTTGCCCCTCACCTGGGATGGGCTCTCCAGCAGCAGCTCATGAATAGTCGTGGCTTAAATGCTGCTGTTGGTTGTCACTTTGTCATTTCAGTGGTTATTAATAAATTTAAGCTTTGATAGGGATGTCCATGAATTAATTGTTATTTTAGATGGCCTTCTGTCACAATTTGGCACTGGCCCGGCCCAGCACCACCATCTTTCAAAGGCATTTGTGTTGAATGTACCTGGTTCTGTGGAGGTTCCTTTTAATCCTTCAGTTTTATCTGTTTGTCCTTACAGTTCCGTATTTAAGAGCAGAAACAGCCTCAATATGTGAGTTTTCTGTGTGCTTCAAGCTCTCCATGCAGCTTGGAAAATGACCTTAGTCCACATAACTTCACTTTGTGCTGCTTGGGGGTTTCTCTGGGTTTTTCAGCAGAAATGGGTGCAGAGAGATGTGGATTCAGCACTGCCCTGAGCTGATGGGAACTGGGCAGGGAGCCCAGCTATGGAAGAGCCAGCACAGCCAGACGAGGTGACTTTCCCCCTTCTGCCAAAGCTGCCACATCATCTAAAGGTGATCTTATCTCAGGAGTACAGGCAAAGTGACCATTGTGCCCATGGACAGATAAAAAATCTCTTTATTTCTGCTCCAGACTCAATTCCAATATCAGCTCCTCTCCCTCTCCCAGTCCTGGCACAGTATTTGTTATTAACAACATGACAACCACAAGGCTGATCTTGTCTGATATTTTATCTCACTGTTATTTTATCTCACCTAAACCATTGCCTGGCCATTCTGTCTTGGCATTTTCACTATTTCTTTTGCTGTCCCTTTTTACCAGCATAACTCAGCACTCCAAGGTCCACAGACAAGAGTCCCAATAACCAATATTTACATGTGTCATGGCAAAAATAAAGAAAAAAAACAGCAAAAGAACAAACCCAAGGAAGGCCAGTGGGTCTTTGCTGCACTTAGCAATGAAGGACACACTGGCTAATTCTGCCTCTGATGGAATATGATTATGTCTGGCACACGATACAGAAGAACTGCCCAACAACCAGGCAACCACTAAATTAAATTCCAAGACTCCAATTGCAACTTTCTCACTGCACAGCTTCAGAAAATGGAGATGAAGCCCATGATGCAATAAATATCCAGTAGCACAGGAAAATGGCTCCTCCAATAACAGGCTGGGATTCCAGGACATTTGTCCTGGTGAAATTAACAGTGCCAGGGTCTGTCCCTAATCTGGGTTTGAGGGCTATTCCACAAATACATCAAATCACAGAATGGTTTGGGGTGGAAGGGACCTTTAAGGTCATCTAATCCAACCCCCCTGACACAGGTAAGGACATCTTCAGAGCCCCTTAGCTTGGCAAAACTTATCCCGGGCCAAAACCATTCCAGAGTCATGCTGTTCATGATTTCAGGGCTCCAAAACACTTCAAATTCCCTATTTCTCACAGACCCTACTATAAGATGAACACTGGTCCTCAAGGACATTAAGTTTGGGTCTTGTATCTGATTTGTAAATAATGGCCTGCGGCAGAAAACAATGGAAACAGAGATTGGATGAGGCAATCCTGGAATACCAACCAGCCTTCCTGGGCCCCTCTTCCCTCCTGGGCATTATCCCATGGGACTGACCTAAAAAGATCCCTGAAGAGACTGAAATTTGTTCTCCTGCAGCCCAGGGTAATGCGCTTGCTCTCTGCCCTCCTCGCTACCCCAAGGGTCTCCAGCTCCACC